>JAWNPD010000005.1:0-85242 GCA_035045305.1 Drosophila maculinotata | reverse complement strand
GTCATCTTTGAATGCTCATAACTCGGGTATTTGATGTCGGATCATGGTCATTTTTGGCAAAAAATGAAATTTGCTGGCATGGCCATTTTTAAATGGCAATCTATAATTCTGATCTTAACGAGTCTAAAAAGGTATACCACTCAAAGATCGGACTTATTTTGGCCGAGATATGCAAGTTATGAAGCTCCAAAAATCTTATTTTTTTGTTAATGCTGAAAATATTACATGGTCATCTTTGAATGCTCATAACTCGGGTATTTGATGTCGGATCATGGTCATTTTTGGCAAAAAATGAAATTTGCTGGCATGGCCATTTTTAAATGGCAATCTATAATTCTGATCTTAACGAGTCTAAAAAGGTATACCACTCAAAGATCGGACTTATTTTGGCCGAGATATGCAAGTTATGAAGCTCCAAAAATCTTATTTTTTTGTTAATGCTGAAAATATTACATGGTCATCTTTGAATGCTCATAACTCGGGTATTTGATGTCGGATCATGGTCATTTTTGGCAAAAAATGAAATTTGCTGGCATGGCCATTTTTAAATGGCAATCTATAATTCTGATCTTAACGAGTCTAAAAAGGTATACCACTCAAAGATCGGACTTATTTTGGCCGAGATATGCAAGTTATGAAGCTCCAAAAATCTTATTTTTTTGTTAATGCTGAAAATATTACATGGTCATCTTTGAATGCTCATAACTCGGGTATTTGATGTCGGATCATGGTCATTTTTGGCAAAAAATGAAATTTGCTGGCATGGCCATTTTTAAATGGCAATCTATAATTCTGATCTTAACGAGTCTAAAAAGGTATACCACTCAAAGATCGGACTTATTTTGGCCGAGATATGCAAGTTATGAAGCTCCAAAAATCTTATTTTTTTGTTAATGCTGAAAATATTACATGGTCATCTTTGAATGCTCATAACTCGGGTATTTGATGTCGGATCATGGTCATTTTTGGCAAAAAATGAAATTTGCTGGCATGGCCATTTTTAAATGGCAATCTATAATTCTGATCTTAACGAGTCTAAAAAGGTATACCACTCAAAGATCGGACTTATTTTGGCCGAGATATGCAAGTTATGAAGCTCCAAAAATCTTATTTTTTTGTTAATGCTGAAAATATTACATGGTCATCTTTGAATGCTCATAACTCGGGTATTTGATGTCGGATCATGGTCATTTTTGGCAAAAAATGAAATTTGCTGGCATGGCCATTTTTAAATGGCAATCTATAATTCTGATCTTAACGAGTCTAAAAAGGTATACCACTCAAAGATCGGACTTATTTTGGCCGAGATATGCAAGTTATGAAGCTCCAAAAATCTTATTTTTTTGTTAATGCTGAAAATATTACATGGTCATCTTTGAATGCTCATAACTCGGGTATTTGATGTCGGATCATGGTCATTTTTGGCAAAAAATGAAATTTGCTGGCATGGCCATTTTTAAATGGCAATCTATAATTCTGATCTTAACGAGTCTAAAAAGGTATACCACTCAAAGATCGGACTTATTTTGGCCGAGATATGCAAGTTATGAAGCTCCAAAAATCTTATTTTTTTGTTAATGCTGAAAATATTACATGGTCATCTTTGAATGCTCATAACTCGGGTATTTGATGTCGGATCATGGTCATTTTTGGCAAAAAATGAAATTTGCTGGCATGGCCATTTTTAAATGGCAATCTATAATTCTGATCTTAACGAGTCTAAAAAGGTATACCACTCAAAGATCGGACTTATTTTGGCCGAGATATGCAAGTTATGAAGCTCCAAAAATCTTATTTTTTTGTTAATGCTGAAAATATTACATGGTCATCTTTGAATGCTCATAACTCGGGTATTTGATGTCGGATCATGGTCATTTTTGGCAAAAAATGAAATTTGCTGGCATGGCCATTTTTAAATGGCAATCTATAATTCTGATCTTAACGAGTCTAAAAAGGTATACCACTCAAAGATCGGACTTATTTTGGCCGAGATATGCAAGTTATGAAGCTCCAAAAATCTTATTTTTTTGTTAATGCTGAAAATATTACATGGTCATCTTTGAATGCTCATAACTCGGGTATTTGATGTCGGATCATGGTCATTTTTGGCAAAAAATGAAATTTGCTGGCATGGCCATTTTTAAATGGCAATCTATAATTCTGATCTTAACGAGTCTAAAAAGGTATACCACTCAAAGATCGGACTTATTTTGGCCGAGATATGCAAGTTATGAAGCTCCAAAAATCTTATTTTTTTGTTAATGCTGAAAATATTACATGGTCATCTTTGAATGCTCATAACTCGGGTATTTGATGTCGGATCATGGTCATTTTTGGCAAAAAATGAAATTTGCTGGCATGGCCATTTTTAAATGGCAATCTATAATTCTGATCTTAACGAGTCTAAAAAGGTATACCACTCAAAGATCGGACTTATTTTGGCCGAGATATGCAAGTTATGAAGCTCCAAAAATCTTATTTTTTTGTTAATGCTGAAAATATTACATGGTCATCTTTGAATGCTCATAACTCGGGTATTTGATGTCGGATCATGGTCATTTTTGGCAAAAAATGAAATTTGCTGGCATGGCCATTTTTAAATGGCAATCTATAATTCTGATCTTAACGAGTCTAAAAAGGTATACCACTCAAAGATCGGACTTATTTTGGCCGAGATATGCAAGTTATGAAGCTCCAAAAATCTTATTTTTTTGTTAATGCTGAAAATATTACATGGTCATCTTTGAATGCTCATAACTCGGGTATTTGATGTCGGATCATGGTCATTTTTGGCAAAAAATGAAATTTGCTGGCATGGCCATTTTTAAATGGCAATCTATAATTCTGATCTTAACGAGTCTAAAAAGGTATACCACTCAAAGATCGGACTTATTTTGGCCGAGATATGCAAGTTATGAAGCTCCAAAAATCTTATTTTTTTGTTAATGCTGAAAATATTACATGGTCATCTTTGAATGCTCATAACTCGGGTATTTGATGTCGGATCATGGTCATTTTTGGCAAAAAATGAAATTTGCTGGCATGGCCATTTTTAAATGGCAATCTATAATTCTGATCTTAACGAGTCTAAAAAGGTATACCACTCAAAGATCGGACTTATTTTGGCCGAGATATGCAAGTTATGAAGCTCCAAAAATCTTATTTTTTTGTTAATGCTGAAAATATTACATGGTCATCTTTGAATGCTCATAACTCGGGTATTTGATGTCGGATCATGGTCATTTTTGGCAAAAAATGAAATTTGCTGGCATGGCCATTTTTAAATGGCAATCTATAATTCTGATCTTAACGAGTCTAAAAAGGTATACCACTCAAAGATCGGACTTATTTTGGCCGAGATATGCAAGTTATGAAGCTCCAAAAA
This sequence comes from Drosophila maculinotata, assembly GCA_035045305.1. Taxonomy (NCBI): domain Eukaryota; kingdom Metazoa; phylum Arthropoda; class Insecta; order Diptera; family Drosophilidae; genus Drosophila; species Drosophila maculinotata. Next base: position 81,857 of record JAWNPD010000005.1, on the reverse strand, counting down.
TCTTATTTTTTTGTTAATGCTGAAAATATTACATGGTCATCTTTGAATGCTCATAACTCGGGTATTTGATGTCGGATCATGGTCATTTTTGGCAAAAAATGAAATTTGCTGGCATGGCCATTTTTAAATGGCAATCTAAAATTCTGATCTTAACGAGTCTAAAAAGGTATACCACTCAAAGATCGGACTTATTTTGGCCGAGATATGCAAGTTATGAAGCTCCAAAAATCTTATTTTTTTGTTAATGCTGAAAATATTACATGGTCATCTTTGAATGCTCATAACTCGGGTATTTGATGTCGGATCATGGTCATTTTTGGCAAAAAATGAAATTTGCTGGCATGGCCATTTTTAAATGGCAATCTATAATTCTGATCTTAACGAGTCTAAAAAGGTATACCACTCAAAGATCGGACTTATTTTGGCCGAGATATGCAAGTTATGAAGCTCCAAAAATCTAATTTTTTTGTTAATGCTGAAAATATTACATGGTCATCTTTGAATGCTCATAACTCGGGTATTTGATGTCGGATCATGGTCATTTTTGGCAAAAAATGAAATTTTCTGGCATGGCCATTTTTAAATGGCAATCTATAATTCTGATCTTAACGAGTCTAAAAAGGTATACCACTCAAAGATCGGACTTATTTCGGCCGAGATATGCAAGTTATGAAGCTCCAAAAATCTTATTTTTTTGTTAATGCTGAAAATATTACATGGTCATCTTTGAATGCTCATAACTCGGGTATTTGATGTCGGATCATGGTCATTTTTGGCAAAAAATGAAATTTGCTGGCATGGCCATTTTTAAATGGCAATCTATAATTCTGATCTTAACGAGTCTAAAAAGGTATACCACTCAAAGATCGGACTTATTTTGGCCGAGATATGCAAGTTATGAAGCTCCAAAAATCTTATTTTTTTGTTAATGCTGAAAATATTACATGGTTATCTTTGAATGCTCATAACTCGGGTATTTGATGTCGGATCATGGTCATTTTTGGAAAAAAATGAAATTTGCTGGCATGGCCATTTTTAAATGGCAATCTATAATTCTGATCTTAACGAGTCTAAAAAGGTATACCACTCAAAGATCGGACTTATTTTGGCCGAGATATGCAAGTTATGAAGCTCCAAAAATCTTATTTTTTTGTTAATGCTGAAAATATTACATGGTCATCTTTGAATGCTCATAACTCGGGTATTTGATGTCGGATCATGGTCATTTTTGGCAAAAAATGAAATTTGCTGGCATGGCCATTTTTAAATGGCAATCTAAAATTCTGATCTTAACGAGTCTAAAAAGGTATACCACTCAAAGATCGGACTTATTTTGGCCGAGATATGCAAGTTATGAAGCTCCAAAAATCTTATTTTTTTGTTAATGCTGAAAATATTACATGGTCATCTTTGAATGCTCATAACTCGGGTATTTGATGTCGGATCATGGTCATTTTTGGCAAAAAATGAAATTTGCTGGCATGGCCATTTTTAAATGGCAATCTATAATTCTGATCTTAACGAGTCTAAAAAGGTATACCACTCAAAGATCGGACTTATTTTGGCCGAGATATGCAAGTTATGAAGCTCCAAAAATCTTATTTTTTTGTTAATGCTGAAAATATTACATGGTCATTTTTGAATGCTCATAACTCGGGTATTTGATGTCGGATCATGGTCATTTTTGGCAAAAAATGAAATTTGCTGGCATGGCCATTTTTAAATGGCAATCTAAAATTCTGATCTTAACGAGTCTAAAAAGGTATACCACTCAAAGATCGGACTTATTTTGGCCGAGATATGCAAGTTATGAAGCTCCAAAAATCTTATTTTTTTGTTAATGCTGAAAATATTACATGGTCATCTTTGAATGCTCATAACTCGGGTATTTGATGTCGGATCATGGTCATTTTTGGCAAAAAATGAAATTTGCTGGCATGGCCATTTTTAAATGGCAATCTATAATTCTGATCTTAACGAGTCTTAAAAGGTATACCACTCAAAGATCGGACTTATTTTGGCCGAGATATGCAAGTTATGAAGCTCCAAAAATCTTATTTTTTTGTTAATGCTGAAAATATTACATGGTCATTTTTGAATGCTCATAACTCGGGTATTTGATTTCGGATCATGGTCATTTTTGGCAAAAAATGAAATTTGCTGGCATGGCCATTTTTAAATGGCAATCTAAAATTCTGATCTTAACGAGTCTAAAAAGGTATACCACTCAAAGATCGGACTTATTTTGGCCGAGATATGCAAGTTATGAAGCTCCAAAAATCTTATTTTTTTGTTAATGCTGAAAATATTACATGGTCATCTTTGAATGCTCATAACTCGGGTATTTGATGTCGGATCATGGTCATTTTTGGCAAAAAATGAAATTTGCTGGCATGGCCATTTTTAAATGGCAATCTATAATTCTGATCTTAACGAGTCTAAAAAGGTATACCACTCAAAGATCGGACTTATTTTGGCCGAGATATGCAAGTTATGAAGCTCCAAAAATCTTATTTTTTTGTTAATGCTGAAAATATTACATGGTCATCTTTGAATGCTCATAACTCGGGTATTTGATGTCGGATCATGGTCATTTTTGGCAAAAAATGAAATTTGCTGGCATGGCCATTTTTAAATGGCAATCTATAATTCTGATCTTAACGAGTCTAAAAAGGTATACCACTCAAAGATCGGACTTATTTTGGCCGAGATATGCAAGTTATGAAGCTCCAAAAATCGTATTTTTTTGTTAATGCTGAAAATATTACATGGTCATTTTTGAATGCTCATAACTCGGGTATTTGATGTCGGATCATGGTCATTTTTGGCAAAAAATGAAATTTGCTGGCATGGCCATTTTTAAATGGCAATCTAAAATTCTGATCTTAACGAGTCTAAAAAGGTATACCACTCAAAGATCGGACTTATTTTGGCCGAGATATGCAAGTTATGAAGCTCCAAAAATCTTATTTTTTTGTTAATGCTGAAAATATTACATGGTCATCTTTGAATGCTCATAACTCGGGTATTTGATGTCGGATCATGGTCATTTTTGGCAAAAAATGAAATTTGCTGGCATGGCCATTTTTAAATGGCAATCTATAATTCTGATCTTAACGAGTCTAAAAAGGTATACCACTCAAAGATCGGACTTATTTTGGCCGAGATATGCAAGTTATGAAGCTCCAAAAATCTAATTTTTTTGTTAATGCTGAAAATATTACATGGTCATCTTTGAATGCTCATAACTCGGGTATTTGATGTCGGATCATGGTCATTTTTGGCAAAAAATGAAATTTGCTGGCATGGCCATTTTTAAATGGCAATCTATAATTCTGATCTTAACGAGTCTAAAAAGGTATACCACTCAAAGATCGGACTTATTTTGGCCGAGATATGCAAGTTATGAAGCTCCAAAAATCGTATTTTTTTGTTAATGCTGAAAATATTACATGGTCATCTTTGAATGCTCATAACTCGGGTTATTTGATGTCGGATCATGGTCATTTTTGGAAAAAAATGAAATTTGCTGGCATGGCCATTTTTAAATGGCAATCTATAATTCTGATCTTAACGAGTCTAAAAAGGTATACCACTCAAAGATCGGACTTATTTTGGCCGAGATATGCAAGTTATGAAGCTCCAAAAATCTTATTTTTTTGTTAATGCTGAAAATATTACATGGTCATCTTTGAATGCTCATAACTCGGGTATTTGATGTCGGATCATGGTCATTTTTGGCAAAAAATGAAATATAGCTGGCATGGCCATTTTTAAATGGCAATCTATAATTCTGATCTAAACGAGTCTAAAAAGGTATACCACTCAAAGATCGGACTAATTTTGGCCGAGATATGCAAGTTATGAAGCTCCAAAAATCTTATTTTTTTGTTAATGCTGAAAATATTACATGGTCATTTTTGAATGCTCATAACTCGGGTATTTGATGTCGGATCATGGTCATTTTTGGCAAAAAATGAAATTTGCTGGCATGGCCATTTTTAAATGGCAATCTATAATTCTGATCTTAACGAGTCTAAAAAGGTATACCACTCAAAGATCGGACTTATTTTGGCCGAGATATGCAAGTTATGAAGCTCCAAAAATCTAATTTTTTTGTTAATGCTGAAAATATTACATGGTCATCTTTGAATGCTCATAACTCGGGTATTTGATGTCGGATCATGGTCATTTTTGGCAAAAAATGAAATTTTCTGGCATGGCCAATTTTAAATGGCAATCTATAATTCTGATCTTAATTAGTCTAAAAAGGTATACCACTCAAAGATCGGACTTATTTTGGCCGAGATATGCAAGTTATGAAGCTCCAAAAATCGTATTTTTTTGTTAATGCTGAAAATATTACATGGTCATTTTTGAATGCTCATAACTCGGGTATTTGATTTCGGATCATGGTCATTTTTGGCAAAAAATGAAATTTGCTGGCATGGCCATTTTTAAATGGCAATCTATAATTCTGATCTTAACGAGTCTAAAAAGGTATACCACTCAAAGATCGGACTTATTTTGGCCGAGATATGCAAGTTATGAAGCTCCAAAAATCTTATTTTTTTGTTAATGCTGAAAATATTACATGGTCATCTTTGAATGCTCATAACTCGGGTATTTGATGTCGGATCATGGTCATTTTTGGCAAAAAATGAAATTTGCTGGCATGGCCATTTTTAAATGGCAATCTATAATTCTGATCTTAACGAGTCTAAAAAGGTATACCACTCAAAGATCGGACTTATTTTGGCCGAGATATGCAAGTTATGAAGCTCCAAAAATCTAATTTTTTTGTTAATGCTGAAAATATTACATGGTCATCTTTGAATGCTCATAACTCGGGTATTTGATGTCGGATCATGGTCATTTTTGGCAAAAAATGAAATTTGCTGGCATGGCCATTTTTAAATGGCAATCTATAATTCTGATCTTAACGAGTCTAAAAAGGTATACCACTCAAAGATCGGACTTATTTTGGCCGAGATATGCAAGTTATGAAGCTCCAAAAATCTTATTTTTTTGTTAATGCTGAAAATATTACATGGTCATCTTTGAATGCTCATAACTCGGGTATTTGATGTCGGATCATGGTCATTTTTGGCAAAAAATGAAATTTGCTGGCATGGCCATTTTTAAATGGCAATCTATAATTCTGATCTTAACGAGTCTAAAAAGGTATACCACTCAAAGATCGGACTTATTTTGGCCGAGATATGCAAGTTATGAAGCTCCAAAAATCTTATTTTTTTGTTAATGCTGAAAATATTACATGGTCATCTTTGAATGCTCATAACTCGGGTATTTGATGTCGGATCATGGTCATTTTTGGCAAAAAATGAAATTTGCTGGCATGGCCATTTTTAAATGGCAATCTATAATTCTGATCTTAACGAGTCTAAAAAGGTATACCACTCAAAGATCGGACTTATTTTGGCCGAGATATGCAAGTTATGAAGCTCCAAAAATCTAATTTTTTTGTTAATGCTGAAAATATTACATGGTCATCTTTGAATGCTCATAACTCGGGTATTTGATGTCGGATCATGGTCATTTTTGGCAAAAAATTAAATTTTCTGGCATGGCCATTTTTAAATGGCAATCTATAATTCTGATCTTAACGAGTCTAAAAAGGTATACCACTCAAAGATCGGACTTATTTTGGCCGAGATATGCAAGTTATGAAGCTCCAAAAATCTTATTTTTTTGTTAATGCTGAAAATATTACATGGTCATCTTTGAATGCTCATAACTCGGGTATTTGATGTCGGATCATGGTCATTTTTGGCAAAAAATGAAATTTGCTGGCATGGCCATTTTTAAATGGCAATCTATAATTCTGATCTTAACGAGTCTAAAAAGGTATACCACTCAAAGATCGGACTTATTTTGGCCGAGATATGCAAGTTATGAAGCTCCAAAAATCTTATTTTTTTGTTAATGCTGAAAATATTACATGGTCATCTTTGAATGCTCATAACTCGGGTATTTGATGTCGGATCATGGTCATTTTTGGCAAAAAATGAAATTTGCTGGCATGGCCATTTTTAAATGGCAATCTATAATTCTGATCTTAACGAGTCTAAAAAGGTATACCACTCAAAGATCGGACTTATTTTGGCCGAGATATGCAAGTTATGAAGCTCCAAAAATCTTATTTTTTTGTTAATGCTGAAAATATTACATGGTCATCTTTGAATGCTCATAACTCGGGTATTTGATGTCGGATCATGGTCATTTTTGGCAAAAAATGAAATTTGCTGGCATGGCCATTTTTAAATGGCAATCTATAATTCTGATCTTAACGAGTCTAAAAAGGTATACCACTCAAAGATCGGACTTATTTTGGCCGAGATATGCAAGTTATGAAGCTCCAAAAATCTTATTTTTTTGTTAATGCTGAAAATATTACATGGTCATCTTTGAATGCTCATAACTCGGGTATTTGATGTCGGATCATGGTCATTTTTGGCAAAAAATGAAATTTGCTGGCATGGCCATTTTTAAATGGCAATCTATAATTCTGATCTTAACGAGTCTAAAAAGGTATACCACTCAAAGATCGGACTTATTTTGGCCGAGATATGCAAGTTATGAAGCTCCAAAAATCTAATTTTTTTGTTAATGCTGAAAATATTACATGGTCATCTTTGAATGCTCATAACTCGGGTATTTGATGTCGGATCATGGTCATTTTTGGCAAAAAATGAAATTTGCTGGCATGGCCATTTTTAAATGGCAATCTATAATTCTGATCTTAACGAGTCTAAAAAGGTATACCACTCAAAGATCGGACTTATTTTGGCCGAGATATGCAAGTTATGAAGCTCCAAAAATCTTATTTTTTTGTTAATGCTGAAAATATTACATGGTCATCTTTGAATGCTCATAACTCGGGTATTTGATGTCGGATCATGGTCATTTTTGGCAAAAAATGAAATTTGCTGGCATGGCCATTTTTAAATGGCAATCTATAATTCTGATCTTAACGAGTCTAAAAAGGTATACCACTCAAAGATCGGACTTATTTTGGCCGAGATATGCAAGTTATGAAGCTCCAAAAATCTTATTTTTTTGTTAATGCTGAAAATATTACATGGTCATCTTTGAATGCTCATAACTCGGGTATTTGATGTCGGATCATGGTCATTTTTGGCAAAAAATGAAATTTGCTGGCATGGCCATTTTTAAATGGCAATCTATAATTCTGATCTTAACGAGTCTAAAAAGGTATACCACTCAAAGATCGGACTTATTTTGGCCGAGATATGCAAGTTATGAAGCTCCAAAAATCTTATTTTTTTGTTAATGCTGAAAATATTACATGGTCATCTTTGAATGCTCATAACTCGGGTATTTGATGTCGGATCATGGTCATTTTTGGCAAAAAATGAAATTTGCTGGCATGGCCATTTTTAAATGGCAATCTATAATTCTGATCTTAACGAGTCTAAAAAGGTATACCACTCAAAGATCGGACTTATTTTGGCCGAGATATGCAAGTTATGAAGCTCCAAAAATCTTATTTTTTTGTTAATGCTGAAAATATTACATGGTCATCTTTGAATGCTCATAACTCGGGTATTTGATGTCGGATCATGGTCATTTTTGGCAAAAAATTAAATTTGCTGGCATGGCCATTTTTAAATGGCAATCTATAATTCTGATCTTAACGAGTCTAAAAAGGTATACCACTCAAAGATCGGACTTATTTTGGCCGAGATATGCAAGTTATGAAGCTCCAAAAATCTTATTTTTTTGTTAATGCTGAAAATATTACATGGTCATCTTTGAATGCTCATAACTCGGGTATTTGATGTCGGATCATGGTCATTTTTGGCAAAAAATGAAATTTGCTGGCATGGCCATTTTTAAATGGCAATCTATAATTCTGATCTTAACGAGTCTAAAAAGGTATACCACTCAAAGATCGGACTTATTTTGGCCGAGATATGCAAGTTATGAAGCTCCAAAAATCTTATTTTTTTGTTAATGCTGAAAATATTACATGGTCATCTTTGAATGCTCATAACTCGGGTATTTGATGTCGGATCATGGTCATTTTTGGCAAAAAATGAAATTTGCTGGCATGGCCATTTTTAAATGGCAATCTATAATTCTGATCTTAACGAGTCTAAAAAGGTATACCACTCAAAGATCGGACTTATTTTGGCCGAGATATGCAAGTTATGAAGCTCCAAAAATCTTATTTTTTTGTTAATGCTGAAAATATTACATGGTCATCTTTGAATGCTCATAACTCGGGTATTTGATGTCGGATCATGGTCATTTTTGGCAAAAAATGAAATTTGCTGGCATGGCCATTTTTAAATGGCAATCTATAATTCTGATCTTAACGAGTCTAAAAAGGTATACCACTCAAAGATCGGACTTATTTTGGCCGAGATATGCAAGTTATGAAGCTCCAAAAATCTTATTTTTTTGTTAATGCTGAAAATATTACATGGTCATCTTTGAATGCTCATAACTCGGGTATTTGATGTCGGATCATGGTCATTTTTGGCAAAAAATGAAATTTGCTGGCATGGCCATTTTTAAATGGCAATCTATAATTCTGATCTTAACGAGTCTAAAAAGGTATACCACTCAAAGATCGGACTTATTTTGGCCGAGATATGCAAGTTATGAAGCTCCAAAAATCTTATTTTTTTGTTAATGCTGAAAATATTACATGGTCATCTTTGAATGCTCATAACTCGGGTATTTGATGTCGGATCATGGTCATTTTTGGCAAAAAATGAAATTTGCTGGCATGGCCATTTTTAAATGGCAATCTATAATTCTGATCTTAACGAGTCTAAAAAGGTATACCACTCAAAGATCGGACTTATTTTGGCCGAGATATGCAAGTTATGAAGCTCCAAAAATCTTATTTTTTTGTTAATGCTGAAAATATTACATGGTCATTTTTGAATGCTCATAACTCGGGTATTTGATGTCGGATCATGGTCATTTTTGGCAAAAAATGAAATTTGCTGGCATGGCCATTTTTAAATGGCAATCTATAATTCTGATCTTAACGAGTCTAAAAAGGTATACCACTCAAAGATCGGACTTATTTTGGCCGAGATATGCAAGTTATGAAGCTCCAAAAATCTTATTTTTTTGTTAATGCTGAAAATATTACATGGTCATCTTTGAATGCTCATAACTCGGGTATTTGATGTCGGATCATGGTCATTTTTGGCAAAAAATGAAATTTGCTGGCATGGCCATTTTTAAATGGCAATCTATAATTCTGATCTTAACGAGTCTAAAAAGGTATACCACTCAAAGATCGGACTTATTTTGGCCGAGATATGCAAGTTATGAAGCTCCAAAAATCTAATTTTTTTGTTAATGCTGAAAATATTACATGGTCATCTTTGAATGCTCATAACTCGGGTATTTGATGTCGGATCATGGTCATTTTTGGCAAAAAATGAAATTTGCTGGCATGGCCATTTTTAAATGGCAATCTATAATTCTGATCTTAACGAGTCTAAAAAGGTATACCACTCAAAGATCGGACTTATTTTGGCCGAGATATGCAAGTTATGAATCTCCAAAAATCTTATTTTTTTGTTAATGCTTAAAATATTACATCGTCATCTTTGAATGCTCATAACTCGGGTATTTGATGTCGGATCATGGTCAATTTTGGCAAAAAATTAAATTTGCTGGCATGGCCATTTTTAAATGACAATCTATAATTCTGATCTTAACGAGTCTTAAAAGGTATACCATTCAAAGATCGGACTAATTTTTGCCGAGATATGCAAGTTATGAAGCTCCAAAAATCTTATTTTTTTGTTAATGCTGAAAATATTACATGGTCATCTTTGAATGCTCATAACTCGGGTATTTGATGTCGGATCATGGTCATTTTTGGCAAAAAATGAAATTAGCTGGCATGGCCATTTTTAAATGGCAATCTATAATTCTGATCTTAACGAGTCTAAAAAGGTATACCACTCAAAGATCGGACTTATTTTGGCCGAGATATGCAAGTTATGAAGCTCCAAAAATCTAATTTTTTTGTTAATGCTGAAAATATTACATGGTCATCTTTGAATGCTCATAACTCGGGTATTTGATGTCGGATCATGGTCATTTTTGTCAAAAAATGAAATTTGCTGGCATGGCCATTTTTAAATGGCAATCTATAATTCTGATCTTAACGAGTCTAAAAAGGTATACCACTCAAAGATCGGACTTATTTTGGACGAGATATGCAAGTTATGAAGCTCCAAAAATCTTATTTTTTTGTTAATGCTGAAAATATTACATGGTCATCTTTGAATGCTCATAACTCGGGTATTTGATGTCGGATCATGGTCATTTTTGGCAAAAAATGAAATTTGCTGGCATGGCCATTTTTAAATGGCAATCTATAATTCTGATCTTAACGAGTCTAAAAAGGTATACCACTCAAAGATCGGACTTATTTTGGCCGAGATATGCAAGTTATGAAGCTCCAAAAATCTTATTTTTTTGTTAATGCTGAAAATATTACATGGTCATCTTTGAATGCTCATAACTCGGGTATTTGATGTCGGATCATGGTCATTTTTGGCAAAAAATGAAATTTGCTGGCATGGCCATTTTTAAATGGCAATCTATAATTCTGATCTTAACGAGTCTAAAAAGGTATACCACTCAAAGATCGGACTTATTTTGGCCGAGATATGCAAGTTATGAAGCTCCAAAAATCTTATTTTTTTGTTAATGCTTAAAATATTACATGGTCATCTTTGAATGCTCATAACTCGGGTATTTGATGTCGGATCATGGTCATTTTTGGCAAAAAATTAAATTTGCTGGCATGGCCATTTTTAAATGGCAATCTATAATTCTGATCTTAACGAGTCTAAAAAGGTATACCACTCAAAGATCGGACTTATTTTGGCCGAGATATGCAAGTTATGAAGCTCCAAAAATCTAATTTTTTTGTTAATGCTGAAAATATTACATGGTCATCTTTGAATGCTCATAACTCGGGTATTTGATGTCGGATCATGGTCATTTTTGGCAAAAAATGAAATTTGCTGGCATGGCCATTTTTAAATGGCAATCTATAATTCTGATCTTAACGAGTCTAAAAAGGTATACCACTCAAAGATCGGACTTATTTTGGCCGAGATATGCAAGTTATGAAGCTCCAAAAATCTTATTTTTTTGTTAATGCTGAAAATATTACATGGTCATCTTTGAATGCTCATAACTCGGGTATTTGATGTCGGATCATGGTCATTTTTGGCAAAAAATGAAATTTGCTGGCATGGCCATTTTTAAATGGCAATCTATAATTCTGATCTTAACGAGTCTAAAAAGGTATACCACTCAAAGATCGGACTTATTTTGGCCGAGATATGCAAGTTATGAAGCTCCAAAAATCTTATTTTTTTGTTAATGCTGAAAATATTACATGGTCATCTTTGAATGCTCATAACTCGGGTATTTGATGTCGGATCATGGTCATTTTTGGCAAAAAATGAAATTTGCTGGCATGGCCATTTTTAAATGGCAATCTATAATTCTGATCTTAACGAGTCTAAAAAGGTATACCACTCAAAGATCGGACTTATTTTGGCCGAGATATGCAAGTTATGAAGCTCCAAAAATATAATTTTTTTGTTAATGCTGAAAATATTACATGGTCATCTTTGAATGCTCATAACTCGGGTATTTGATGTCGGATCATGGTCATTTTTGGCAAAAAATGAAATTTGCTGGCATGGCCATTTTTAAATGGCAATCTATAATTCTGATCTTAACGAGTCTAAAAAGGTATACCACTCAAAGATCGGACTTATTTTGGCCGAGATATGCAAGTTATGAAGCTCCAAAAATCTTATTTTTTTGTTAATGCTGAAAATATTACATGGTCATCTTTGAATGCTCATAACTCGGGTATTTGATGTCGGATCATGGTCATTTTTGGCAAAAAATGAAATTTGCTGGCATGGCCATTTTTAAATGGCAATCTATAATTCTGATCTTAACGAGTCTAAAAAGGTATACCACTCAAAGATCGGACTTATTTTGGCCGAGATATGCAAGTTATGAAGCTCCAAAAATCTTATTTTTTTGTTAATGCTGAAAATATTACATGGTCATCTTTGAATGCTCATAACTCGGGTATTTGATGTCGGATCATGGTCATTTTTGGCAAAAAATTAAATTTGCTAGCATGGCCATTTTTAAATGGCAATCTATAATTCTGATCTTAACGAGTCTAAAAAGGTATACCACTCAAAGATCGGACTTATTTTGGCCGAGATATGCAAGTTATGAAGCTCCAAAAATCTAATTTTTTTGTTAATGCTGAAAATATTACATGGTCATCTTTGAATGCTCATAACTCGGGTATTTGATGTCGGATCATGGTCATTTTTGGCAAAAAATTAAATTTTCTGGCATGGCCATTTTTAAATGGCAATCTATAATTCTGATCTTAACGAGTCTAAAAAGGTATACCACTCAAAGATCGGACTTATTTTGGCCGAGATATGCAAGTTATGAAGCTTCAAAAATCTTATTTTTTTGTTAATGCTGAAAATATTACATGGTCATTTTTGAATGCTCATAACTCGGGTATTTGATGTCGGATCATGGTCATTTTTGGCAAAAAATGAAATTTGCTGGCATGGCCATTTTTAAATGGCAATCTATAATTCTGATCTTAACGAGTCTTAAAAGGTATACCACTCAAAGATCGGACTTATTTTGGCCGAGATATGCAAGTTATGAAGCTCCAAAAATCTTATTTTTTTGTTAATGCTGAAAATATTACATGGTCATCTTTGAATGCTCATAACTCGGGTATTTGATGTCGGATCATGGTCATTTTTGGCAAAAAATGAAATTTGCTGGCATGGCCATTTTTAAATGGCAATCTATAATTCTGATCTTAACGAGTCTAAAAAGGTATACCACTCAAAGATCGGACTTATTTTGGCCGAGATATGCAAGTTATGAAGCTCCAAAAATATAATTTTTTTGTTAATGCTGAAAATATTACATGGTCATCTTTGAATGCTCATAACTCGGGTATTTGATGTCGGATCATGGTCATTTTTGGCAAAAAATGAAATTTGCTGGCATGGCCATTTTTAAATGGCAATCTATAATTCTGATCTTAACGAGTCTAAAAAGGTATACCACTCAAAGATCGGACTTATTTTGGCCGAGATATGCAAGTTATGAAGCTCCAAAAATCTTATTTTTTTGTTAATGCTGAAAATATTACATGGTCATCTTTGAATGCTCATAACTCGGGTATTTGATGTCGGATCATGGTCATTTTTGGCAAAAAATTAAATTTGCTGGCATGGCCATTTTTAAATGGCAATCTATAATTCTGATCTTAACGAGTCTAAAAAGGTATACCACTCAAAGATCGGACTTATTTTGGCCGAGATATGCAAGTTATGAAGCTCCAAAAATCTTATTTTTTTGTTAATGCTGAAAATATTACATGGTCATCTTTGAATGCTCATAACTCGGGTATTTGATGTCGGATCATGGTCATTTTTGGCAAAAAATGAAATTTGCTGGCATGGCCATTTTTAAATGGCAATCTATAATTCTGATCTTAACGAGTCTAAAAAGGTATACCACTCAAAGATCGGACTTATTTTGGCCGAGATATGCAAGTTATGAAGCTCCAAAAATCTAATTTTTTTGTTAATGCTGAAAATATTACATGGTCATCTTTGAATGCTCATAACTCGGGTATTTGATGTCGGATCATGGTCATTTTTGGCAAAAAATGAAATTTGCTGGCATGGCCATTTTTAAATGGCAATCTATAATTCTGATCTTAACGAGTCTAAAAAGGTATACCACTCAAAGATCGGACTTATTTTGGCCGAGATATGCAAGTTATGAAGCTCCAAAAATCTTATTTTTTTGTTAATGCTGAAAATATTACATGGTCATCTTTGAATGCTCATAACTCGGGTATTTGATGTCGGATCATGGTCATTTTTGGCAAAAAATGAAATTTGCTGGCATGGCCATTTTTAAATGGCAATCTATAATTCTGATCTTAACGAGTCTAAAAAGGTATACCACTCAAAGATCGGACTTATTTTGGCCGAGATATGCAAGTTATGAAGCTCCAAAAATCTTATTTTTTTGTTAATGCTGAAAATATTACATGGTCATCTTTGAATGCTCATAACTCGGGTATTTGATGTCGGATCATGGTCATTTTTGGCAAAAAATGAAATTTGCTGGCATGGCCATTTTTAAATGGCAATCTATAATTCTGATCTTAACGAGTCTTAAAAGGTATACCATTCAAAGATCGGACTAATTTTTGCCGAGATATGCAAGTTATGAAGCTCCAAAATCTTATTTTTTTGTTAATGCTGAAAATATTACATGGTCATTTTTGAATGCTCATAACTCGGGTATTTGATTTCGGATCATGGTCATTTTTGGCAAAAAATGAAATTAGATGGCATGGCCATTTTTAAATGGCAATCCATAATTCTGATCTTAACGAGTCTAAAAAGGTATACCACTCAAAGATCGGACTTATTTTGGCCGAGATATGCAAGTTATGAAGCTCCAAAAATCTAATTTTTTTGTTAATGCTGAAAATATTACATGGTCATCTTTGAATGCTCATAACTCGGGTATTTGATGTCGGATCATGGTCATTTTTGTCAAAAAATGAAATTTGCTGGCATGGCCATTTTTAAATGGCAATCTATAATTCTGATCTTAACGAGTCTAAAAAGGTATACCACTCAAAGATCGGACTTATTTTGGACGAGATATGCAAGTTATGAAGCTCCAAAAATCTTATTTTTTTGTTAATGCTGAAAATATTACATGGTCATCTTTGAATGCTCATAACTCGGGTATTTGATGTCGGATCATGGTCATTTTTGGCAAAAAATGAAATTTGCTGGCATGGCCATTTTTAAATGGCAATCTATAATTCTGATCTTAACGAGTCTTAAAAGGTATACCATTCAAAGATCGGACTAATTTTGGCCGAGATATGCAAGTTATGAAGCTCCAAAAATCTTATTTTTTTGTTAATGCTGAAAATATTACATGGTCATTTTTGAATGCTCATAACTCGGGTATTTGATGTCGGATCATGGTCATTTTTGGCAAAAAATGAAATTTGCTGGCATGGCCATTTTTAAATGGCAATCTATAATTCTGATCTTAACGAGTCTAAAAAGGTATACCACTCAAAGATCGGACTTATTTTGGCCGAGATATGCAAGTTATGAAGCTCCAAAAATCTTATTTTTTTGTTAATGCTTAAAATATTACATCGTCATCTTTGAATACTCATAGCTCAGGTATTTGATGTCGGATCATGGTCATTTTTGGCAAAAAATTAAATTTGCTGGCATGGCCATTTTTAAATGACAATCTATAATTCTGATCTTAACGAGTCTAAAAAGGTATACCACTCAAAGATCGGACTTATTTTGGCCGAGATATGCAAGTTATGAAGCTCCAAAAATCTAATTTTTTGTTAATGCTGAAAATATTACATGGTCATCTTTGAATGCTCATAACTCGGGTATTTGATGTCGGATCATGGTCATTTTTGGCAAAAAATGAAATTTGCTGGCATGGCCATTTTTAAATGGTAATCTATAATTCTGATCTTAACGAGTCTAGAAAGGTATACCACTCAAAGATCGGACTTATTTTGGCCGAAATATGCAAGCTATGAAGCTACAAAAATCTAATTTTTTTGTTAATGCTGAAAATATTACATGGTCATCTTTGAATGCTCATAACTCGGGTATTTGATGTCGGATCATGGTCATTTTTGGCAAAAAATGAAATTTTCTGGCATGGCCATTTTTAAATGGCAATCTATAATTCTGATCTTAACGAGTCTAAAAAGGTATACCACTCAAAGATCGGACTTATTTTGGACGAGATATGCAAGTTATGAAGCTCCAAAAATCTTATTTTTTTGTTAATTCTGAAAATATTACATGGTCATCTTTGAATGCTCATAGCTCGGGTATTTGATGTCGGATCATGGTCATTTTTGGCAAAAAATGAAATTTGCTGGCATGGCCATTTTTAAATGGCAATCTATAATTCTGATCTTAACGAGTCTAAAAAGGTATACCACTCAAAGATCGGACTTATTTTGGCCGAGATATGCAAGCTATGACGTTCCAAAAATATAATTTTTTTGTTAATGCTGAAAATATTACATGGTCATTTTTGAATGCTCATAGCTCGGGTATTTGATGTCGGATCATGGTCATTTTTGGCAAAAAATTAAATTTGCTGGCATGGCCATTTTTAAATGGCAATCTATAATTCTGATCTTAACGAGTCTAAAAAGGTATGCCACTCAAACATCGGACTTATTTTGGCCGAGATATGCAAGTTATGAAGCTCCAAAAATCTTATTTTTTTGTTAATGCTGAAAATATTACATGGTCATCTTTGAATGCTCATAACTCGGGTATTTGATGTCGGATCATGGTCATTTTTGACAAAAAATGAAATTTGCTGGCATGGCCATTTTTAAATGGCAATCTATAATTCTGATCTTAACGAGTCTAAAAAGGTATACCACTCAAAGATCGGACTTATTTTGGCCGAGATATGCAAGTTATGAAGCTCCAAAAATCTTATTTTTTTGTTAATGCTGAAAATATTACATGGTCATCTTTGAATGCTCATAACTCGGGTATTTGATGTCGGATCATGGTCATTTTTGGCAAAAAATGAAATTTGCTGGCATGGCCATTTTTAAATGGCAATCTATAATTCTGATCTTAACGAGTCTAAAAAGGTATACCACTCAAAGATCGGACTTATTTTGGCCGAGATATGCAAGTTATGAAGCTCCAAAAATCTTATTTTTTTGTTAATGCTGAAAATATTACATGGTCATCTTTGAATGCTCATAACTCGGGTATTTGATGTCGGATCATGGTCATTTTTGGCAAAAAATGAAATTTGCTGGCATGGCCATTTTTAAATGGCAATCTATAATTCTGATCTTAACGAGTCTAAAAAGGTATACCACTCAAATATCGGACTAATTTTGGCCGAGATATGCAAGTTATGAAGCTCCAAAAATCTTATTTTTTGTTAATGCTGAAAATATTACATGGTCATCTTTGAATGCTCATAACTCGGGTATTTGATGTCGGATCATGGTCATTTTTGGCAAAAAATTAAATTTGCTGGCATGGCCATTTTTAAATGGCAATCTATAATTCTGATCTTAACGAGTCTAAAAAGGTATACCACTCAAAGATCGGACTTATTTTGGCCGAGATATGCAAGTTATGAAGCTCCAAAAATCTTATTTTTTTGTTAATGCTGAAAATATTACATGGTCATCTTTGAATGCTCATAACTCGGGTATTTGATGTCGGATCATGGTCATTTTTGGCAAAAAATTAAATTTGCTGGCATGGCCATTTTTAAATGGCAATCTATAATTCTGATCTTAACGAGTCTAAAAAGGTATACCACTCAAAGATCGGACTTATTTTGCCCGAGATATGCAAGTTATGAAGCTCCAAAAATCTTATTTTTTTGTTAATGCTGAAAATATTACATGGTCATCTTTGAATGCTCATAACTCGGGAATTTGATGTCGGATCATGGTCATTTTTGGCAAAAAATTAAATTTTCTGGCATGGCCATTTTTAAATGGCAATCTATAATTCTGATCTTAACGAGTCTAAAAAGGTATACCACTCAAAGATCGGACTTATATTGGCCGAGATATGCAAGTTATGAAGCTCCAAAAATCTTATTTTTCTGTTAATGCTGAAAATATTACATGGTCATTTTTGAATGCTCATAACTCGGGTATTTGATGTCGGATCATGGTCATTTTTGGCAAAAAACTGAAATTTGCTGGCATGGCCATTTTTAAATGGCAATCTATAATTCTGATCTTAACGAGTCTAAAAAGGTATACCACTCAAAGATCGGACTTATTTTGGCCGAGATATGCAAGTTATGAAGCTCCAAAAATCTTATTTTTTTGTTAATGCTGAAAATATTACATGGTCATCTTTGAATGCTCATAACTCGGGTATTTGATGTCGGATCATGGTCATTTTTGGCAAAAAATGAAATTTGCTGGCATGGCCATTTTTAAATGGCAATCTATAATTCTGATCTTAACGAGTCTAAAAAGGTATACCACTCAAAGATCGGACTTATTTTGGCCGAGATATGCAAATTATGAAGCTCCAAAAATCTTATTTTTTTGTTAATGCTGAAAATATTACATGGTCATCTTTGAATGCTCATAACTCGGGTATTTGATGTCGGATCATGGTCATTTTTAGCAAAAAATTAAATTTGCTGCCATGGCCATTTTTAAATGGCAATCTATAATTCTGATCTTAACGAGTCTAAAAAGGTATACCACTCAAAGATCGGACTTATTTTGGCCGAGATATGCAAGTTATGAAGCTCCAAAAATCTTATTTTTTTGTTAATGCTGAAAATATTACATGGGCATCTTTGAATGCTCATAACTCGGGTATTTGATGTCGGATCATGGTCATTTTTGGCAAAAAATGATATTAGCTGGCATGGCCATTTTTAAATGGCAATCTATAATTCTGATCTTAACGAGTCTTAAAAGGTATACTATTCAAAGATCGGACTAATTTTGGCCGAGATATGCAAGTTATGAAGCTCCAAAAATCTTATTTTTTGTTAATGCTGAAAATATTACATGGTCATTTTTGAATGCTCATAACTCGGGTATTTGATGTCGGATCATGGTCATTTTTGGCAAAAAATTAAATTTGCTGGCATGGCCATTTTTAAATGGCAATCTATAATTCTGATCTTAACGAGTCTAAACAGGTATACCACTCAAAGATCGGACTTATTTTGGCCGAGATATGCAAGTTATGAAGCTCCAAAAATCTTATTTTTTTGGTAATGCTGAAAATATTACATGGTCATCTTTGAATGCTCATAACTCGGGTATTTGATGTCGGATCATGGTCATTTTTGGCAAAAAATGAAATTTGCTGGCATGGCCATTTTTAAATGGCAATCTATAATTCTGATCTTAACGAGTCTAAAAAGGTATACCACTCAAAGATCGGACTTATTTTGGCCGAGATATGCAAGTTATGAAGCTCCAAAAATCTTATTTTTTTGTTAATGCTGAAAATATTACATGGTCATCTTTGAATGCTCATAACTCGGGTATTTGATGTCGGATCATGGTCATTTTTGGCAAAAAATGAAATTTGCTGGCATGGCCATTTTTAAATGGCAATCTATAATTCTGATCTTAACGAGTCTAAAAAGGTATACCACTCAAAGATCGGACTTATTTTGGCCGAGATATGCAAGTTATGAAGCTCCAAAAATCGTATTTTTTTGTTAATGCTGAAAATATTACATGGTCATCTTTGAATGCTCATAGCTCGGGTATTTGATGTCGGATCATGGTCATTTTTGGCAAAAAATTAAATTTGCTGCCATGGCCATTTTTAAATGGCAATCTATAATTCTGATCTTAACGAGTCTAAAAAGGTATACCACTCAAAGATCGGACTTATTTTGGCCGAGATATGCAAGTTATGAAGCTCCAAAGATCTTATTTTTTTGTTAATGCTGAAAATATTACATGGGCATCTTTGAATGCTCATAACTCGGGTATTTGATGTCGGATCATGGTCATTTTTGGCAAAAAATGATATTAGCTGGCATGGCCATTTTTAAATGGCAATCTATAATTCTGATCTTAACGAGTCTTAAAAGGTATACTATTCAAAGATCGGACTAATTTTGGCCGAGATATGCAAGTTATGAAGCTCCAAAAATCTTATTTTTTTGTTAATGCTGAAAATATTACATGGTCATTTTTGAATGCTCATAACTCGGGTATTTGATGTCGGATCATGGTCATTTTTGGCAAAAAATTAAATTAGATGGCATGGCCATTTTTAAATGGCAATCTATAATTCTGATCTTAACGAGTCTAAACAGGTATACCACTCAAAGATCGGACTTATTTTGGCCGAGATATGCAAGTTATGAAGCTCCAAAAATCTTATTTTTTTGGTAATGCTGAAAATATTACATGGTCATCTTTGAATGCTCATAACTCGGGTATTTGATGTCGGATCATGGTCATTTTTGGCAAAAAATTAAATTTGCTGGCATGGCCATTTTTAAATGGCAATCTATAATTCTGATCTTAACGAGTCTAAAAAGGTATACCACTCAAAGATCGGACTTATTTTGGCCGAGATATGCAAGTTATGAAGCTCCAAAAATCTTATTTTTTTGTTAATGCTGAAAATATTACATGATCATTTTTGAATGCTCATAACTCGGGTATTTGATGTCGGATCATGGTCATTTTTGGCAAAAAAATTATTTTTTCTGGCATGGCCATTTTTAAATGGCAATCTATAATTCTGATCTTAACGAGTCTAAAAAGGTATACCACTCAAAGATCGGACTTATTTTGGCCGAGATATGCAAGTTATGAAGCTCCAAAAATCTAATTTTTTTGTTAATGCTGAAAATATTACATGGTCATCTTTGAATGCTCATAACTCGGGTATTTGATGTCGGATCATGGTCATTTTTGGCAAAAAATGAAATTTGCTGGCATGGCCATTTTTAAATGGCAATCTATAATTCTGATCTTAACGAGTCTAAAAAGGTATACCACTCAAAGATCGGACTTATTTTGGCCAAGATATGCAAGTTATGAAGCTCCAAAAATCTTATTTTTTTGTTAATGCTTAAAATATTACATCGTCATCTTTGAATGATCATAGCTCGGGTATTTGATGTCGGATCATGGTCATTTTTGGCAAAAAATTAAATTTGCTGGCATGGCCATTTTTAAATGACAATCTATAATTCTGATCTTAACGAGTCTAAAAAGGTATACCACTTAAAGATCGGACTTATTTTGGCCGAGATATGCAAGTTATGAAGCTCCAAAAATCTAATTTTTTTGTTAATGCTGAAAATATTACATGGGCATCTTTGAATGCTCATAACTCGGGTATTTGATGTCGGATCATGGTCATTTTTGGCAAAAAATGATATTAGCTGGCATGGCCATTTTTAAATGGCAATCTATAATTCTGATCTTAACGAGTCTTAAAAGGTATACTATTCAAAGATCGGACTAATTTTGGCCGAGATATGCAAGTTATGAAGCTCCAAAAATCTTATTATACCCTGATCCCATTAAAAATGGGAAAAAGGGGTATAATGGTTTTGTGCAAAAGTATGTAACAGGCATAAGGAAGCATCTCCGACCCCATAAAGTATATATATTCTTGATCAGTATCAATAGCCGAGTCGATATAGCCATGTCCGTCTGTCCGTCTGTCCGTCTGACCGTCTGTCCGTCTGACCGTCTGACCGTCTGTCCGTCTGTCCGTCTGTATGAACGCGTGTTTCTCAGAGACTACAAAAGCTGGAGACTTCATATTTGAAATATAAGTTCTCGTAGCGGCGGGACGATACAAGTTTATCATTATTTTTCGATACCTCGTTCCGTTCAAAAGTTATCGATAAATTTCGATTCCAGTCAAGTGTTTTTCGAGCAAACCTTGAAAGTCATAAAAACTAGCACCTTTATATTTATGTTTAAGTTACTGTACTGCTGGTTCGACACAAACTCGTCTTTTTTTTTGATTTCTCAATCCTTTCAAAAGTTATCGATAAATTAAGTTTCCAAAACAGTGTTTTTAAGGTATAGCTTAAAAGTTATAAGACGTAGAGTCACCAAATTAGGTACATGTATTCTCCAATAGCATACAAAAGTAAAATACATTTCACTTTTTGGATACCAATCCCCGATCTCCAAGAAATCAAAAAATACGTATTTTAAGAGGTTTGACCTTCGGATTTTACATAGTCTCACATTTGTATGCCATCTTTGTGTCCTACAAATTTTATTACGATCGGACAATAAACAAAGAAGTTATTAAAGTTATTATTCAATGTAACATAGTTTGGGGCCAAAGGAAGAAGAACAAGCAAAGCAAATGTATGACGCGCGTAGCCAGCAGCTTTTGTTTGTATATGTGTGTGTGTTTCTATGTATGAATGCAGATAAATAACTTCAATGAATGTAAGACCTTGGATCAGGGTATATCCTAGTCGGGCACTCTTAACTAGAGCACTCTTACTTGTTTTTTTGTTAATGCTGAAAATATTACATGGTCATCTTTGAATGCTCATAACTCGGGTATTTGATGTCGGATCATGGTCATTTTTGGCAAAAAATGAAATTTGCTGGCATGGCCATTTTTAAATGGCAATCTATAATTCTGATCTAAACGAGTCTAAAAAGGTATACCACTCAAAGATCGGACTTATTTTGGCCGAGATATGCAAGTTATGAAGCTCCAAAAATCTTATTTTTTTGTTAATGCTGAAAATATTACATGATCATTTTTGAATGCTCATAACTCGGGTATTTGATGTCGGATCATGGTCATTTTTGGCAAAAAAATTATTTTTTCTGGCATGGCCATTTTTAAATGGCAATCTATAATTCTGATCTTAACGAGTCTAAAAAGGTATACCACTCAAAGATCGGACTTATTTTGGCCGAGATATGCAAGTTATGAAGCTCCAAAAATCTAATTTTATTGTTAATGCTGAAAATATTACATGGTCATCTTTGAATGCTCATAACTCGGGTATTTGATGTCGGATCATGGTCATTTTTGGCAAAAAATGAAATTTGCTGGCATGGCCATTTTTAAATGGCAATCTATAATTCTGATCTTAACGAGTCTAAAAAGGTATACCACTCAAAGATCGGACTTATTTTGGCCGAGATATGCAAGTTATGAAGCTCCAAAAATCTTATTTTTTTGTTAATGCTTAAAATATTACATCGTCATCTTTGAATGATCATAGCTCGGGTATTTGATGTCGGATCATGGTCATTTTTGGCAAAAAATTAAATTTGCTGGCATGGCCATTTTTAAATGACAATCTATAATTCTGATCTTAACGAGTCTAAAAAGGTATACCACTTAAAGATCGGACTTATTTTGGCCGAGATATGCAAGTTATGAAGCTCCAAAAATCTAATTTTTTTGTTAATGCTGAAAATATTACATGGGCATCTTTGAATGCTCATAACTCGGGTATTTGATGTCGGATCATGGTCATTTTTGGCAAAAAATGATATTAGCTGGCATGGCCATTTTTAAATGGCAATCTATAATTCTGATCTTAACGAGTCTTAAAAGGTATACTATTCAAAGATCGGACTAATTTTGGCCGAGATATGCAAGTTATGAAGCTCCAAAAATCTTATTATACCCTGATCCCATTAAAAATGGGAAAAAGGGGTATAATGGTTTTGTGCAAAAGTATGTAACAGGCATAAGGAAGCATCTCCGACCCCATAAAGTATATATATTCTTGATCAGTATCAATAGCCGAGTCGATATAGCCATGTCCGTCTGTCCGTCTGTCCGTCTGACCGTCTGTCCGTCTGACCGTCTGTCCGTCTGTCCGTCTGTATGAACGCGTGTTTCTCAGAGACTACAAAAGCTGGAGACTTCATATTTAAAATATAAGTTCTCGTAGCGGCGGGACGATACAAGTTTATCATTATTTTTCGATACCTCGTTCCGTTCAAAAGTTATCGATAAATTTCGATTCCAGTCAAGTGTTTTTCGAGCAAACCTTGAAAGTCATAAAAACTAGCACCTTTATATTTATGTTTAAGTTACTGTACTGCTGGTTCGACACAAACTCGTCTTTTTTTTTGATTTCTCAATCCTTTCAAAAGTTATCGATAAATTAAGTTTCCAAAACAGTTTTTTTAAGGTATAGCTTAAAAGTTATAAGACGTAGAGTCACCAAATTAGGTACATGTATTCTCCAATAGCATACAAAAGTAAAATACATTTCACTTTTTGGATACCAATCCCCGATCTCCAAGAAATCAAAAAATACGTATTTTAAGAGGTTTGACCTTCGGATTTTACATAGTCTCACATTTGTATGCCATCTTTGTGTCCTACAAATTTCATTACGATCGGACAATAAACAAAGAAGTTATTAAAGTTATTATTCAATGTAACATAGTTTGGGGCCAAAGGAAGAAGAACAAGCAAAGCAAATGTATGACGCGCGTAGCCAGCAGCTTTTGTTTGTATATGTGTGTGTGTTTCTATGTATGAATGCAGATAAATAACTTCAATGAATGTAAGACCTTGGATCAGGGTATATCCTAGTCGGGCACTCTTAACTAGAGCACTCTTACTTGTTTTTTTGTTAATGCTGAAAATATTACATGGTCATCTTTGAATGCTCATAACTCGGGTATTTGATGTCGGATCATGGTCATATTTGGCAAAAAATGAAATTTGCTGGCATGGCCATTTTTAAATGGCAATCTATAATTCTGATCTTAACAAGTCTAAAAAGGTATACCCCTCAAAGATCGGACTTATTTTGGCCGAGATATGCAAGTTATGAAGCTCCAAAAATCTTATTTTTTTGTTAATGCTGAAAATATTACATGGTCATCTTTGAATGCTCATAACTCGGGTATTTGATGTCGGATCATGGTCATTTTTGGCAAAAATGAAATTTGCTGGCATGGCTATTTTTAAATGGCAATCTATAATTCTGATCTTAACGAGTCTAAAAAGGTATACCACTCAAAGATCGGACTTATTTTGGCCGAGATATGAAAGTTATGAAGCTCCAAAAATCTAATTTTTTTGTTAATGCTGAAAATAATACATGGTCATCTTTGAATGCTCATAGCTCGGGTATTTGATTTCGGATCATGGTCATTTTTAGCAAAAAATTAAATTTTCTGGCATGGCCATTTTTAAATGGCAATCTATAATTCTGATCTTAACGAGTCTAAAAAGGTATACCACTCAAAGATCGGACTTATTTTGGCCGAGATATCCAAGTTATAAAGCTCCAAAAATCTTATTTTTTTGTTTATGCTGAAAATATTACATGGTCATCTTTGAATGCTCATAGCTCGGGTATTTGATGTCGGATCATGGTCATTTTTGGCAAAAAATGAAATTCGCTGGCATGGCCATTTTTAAATGGCAATCTATAATTCTGATCTTAACGAGTCTAAAAAGGTATACCACTCAAAGATCGGACTTATTTTGGCCGAGATATGCAAGTTATGAAGCTCCAAAAATTTTTTTTGTTAATGCTGAAAATATTACATGGTTATCTTTGAATGCTCATAACTCGGGTATTTGATGTCGGATCATGGTCATTTTTGGTAAAAAATTAAATTTTCTGGCATGGCCATTTTTAAATGGCAATCTATAATTCTGATCTTAACGAGTCTAAAAATGTATACCACTCAAAGATCGGACTTATTTTGGCCGAGATATGCAAGTTATGAAGCTCCAAAAATCTAATTTTTTTGTTAACGCTGAAAATATTACATGGTCATCTTTGAATGCTCATAACTCGGGTATTTGATGTCGGATCGTGGAAATTTAAACCGTTTTTGACTCGTATAAGTGTACATAATAAAATGTTATTTCAAGCTTTTGATTTCAGAACTTACCCATTAATAGCAGAAATAGTGATGTTACCCCTTGTCATTTTTGGCAAAAAATGATATAAGCTGGCATGGCCATTTTTAAATGGCAATCTATAATTCTGATCTTAACGAGTCTAAAAAGGTATACCACTCAAAGATCGGACTTATTTTGGCCGAGATATGCAAGTTTAAAGCATGGTCATCTTTGAATGCTCATAACTCGAGTATTTGATGTCGGATCATGGTCATTTTTGGCAAAAAATTAAATTTGCTGGCATGGCCATTTTTAAATGGCAATCTATAATTCTGATCTTTACGAGTCTAATAAGGTATACCACTCAAAGATCGGACTTATTTTGGCCGAGATATGCAAGTTATGAAGCTCCAAAAATCTAATTTTTTTGTTAATGCTGAAAATAATACATGGTCATCTTTGAATGCTCATAACTCGGGTATTTGATGTCGGATCATGGTCATTTTTGGCAAAAAAATGAAATTTTCTGGCATGGCCATTTTTAAATGCCAATCTATAATTCTGATCTTAACGAGTCTAAAAAGGTATACCACTCAAAGATCGGACTTATTTTGGCCGAGATATGCAAGTTATAAAGCTCCAAAAATCTTATTTTTTGTTTATGCTGAAAATATTACATGGTCATCTTTGAATGCTCATAACTCGGGTATTTGATGTCGGATCATGGTCATTTTTGGCAAAAAATTAAATTTTGTGGCATGGCCATTTTTAAATGGCAATCTATAATTCTGATCTTAACGAGTCTAAAAATGTATACCACTCAAAGATCGGACTTATTTTGGCCGAGATATGCAAGTTATGAAGCTCCAAAAATCTTATTTTTTTGTTAATGCTGAAAATATTACATGGTCATCTTTGAATGCACATAACTCGGGTATTTGATGTCGGATCATGGTCATTTTTGGCAAAAAATTAAATATGCTGGCATGGACATTTTTAAATGGCAATCTATAATTCTGATCTTCACGAGTCTAAAAAGGTATACCACTCAAAAATCGGACTTATTTTGGCCGAGATATGCAAGTTATGAAGCTCCAAAAATCTTATTTTTTTGTTAAGGCTGAAAATATTACATGGTCATCTTTGAATGCTCATAACTCTGGTATTTGATGTCGGATCATGGTCATTTTTGGCAAAAAATTCAATTTGCTGGCATGGCCATTTTTAAATGGCAATCTATAATTCTGATCTTAACGAGTCTAAAAATGTATACCACTCAAAGATCGGACTTATTTTGGCCGAGATATGCAAGTTATGAAGCTCCAAAAATCTTTTTTTTTTGTTAACGCTGAAAATATTACATGGTCATCTTTGAATGCTCATAACTCGGGTATTTGATGTCGGATCGTGGAAATTTAAACCGTTTTTGACTCGTATAAGTGTACATAATAAAATGTTATTTCAAGCTTTTGATTTCAGAACTTACCCATTTATACAGAAATAGTGATGTTACCCCTTGTCATTTTTGGCAAAAAATGATATAAGCTGGCATGGCCATTTTTAAATGGCAATCTATAATTCTGATCTTAACGAGTCTAAAAAGGTATACCACTCAAAGATCGGACTTATTTTGGCCGAGATATGCAAGTTTAAAGCATGGTCATCTTTGAATGCTCATAACTCGGGTATTTGATGTCGGATCGTGGAAATTTAAACGGTTTTAGACTCGTGGAAGTGTACATAATAAAATGTTATTTCAAGTTTTTGATTTCAGAACTGACCCATTTTTAGCAGAAATAGTTATGTTACCCCTTGTCATTTTTGGCAAAAAATGAAATTTGCTGGCATGGCCATTTTTAAATGGCAATCTATAATTCTGATCTTCACGAGTCTTAAAAAGTATACCACTCAAAGATCGAACTTATTTTGGCCGAGATATGCAAGTAACGAAGCTCCAAAAATCGAATTTTTTGTTAATACTGAAAATATTACATGGTCATCTTTGAATGCTCAAAACTCGGGTATTTGATGTCGGATCATGGTCATTTTTGGCAAAAAATGAAATTTGCTGGCATGGCCATTTTTAAATGGCAATCTTTAATTCTGAACTTAACGAGTCTAAAAAGAAATACCACTCAAAGATCGGACTTATTTTGGCCGAGATATGTAAGTTTAAAGCATTGTCATCTTTGAACGCTCATAACTCGGGTATTTAATGTCGGATCGTGGATAATTAAAATTTAAATTTTAGACTCGTGGAAGTGTACATAATAAAATGTAAATTCAAGTTTTTGATTTCAGAACTTACCCATTTTTAGCAGAAATAGTGATGTTACCCCTTGTCATTCTTGGCAAAAAATGAAATTTGCTGTCATGGCCATTTTTAAATGGCAATCTATAATTCTGATCTTAACGAGTCTTAAAAGGTATACCACTCAAAGATCGGACTTATTTTGGCTGAGATATGCAAGTTATGAAGCTCCAAAAATCGAATTTTTTGGTTAATGCTGAAAATATTACATGGTCATCTTTGAATGCTCATAACTCGGGTATTTGATGTCGGATCATGGTAATTTTTGGCAAAAAATGTAATTTGCTGGCATGGTTATTTTTAAATGGCAATCTATAATTCTGATCTTAACGAGTCTAAACAGGTATACCACTCAAAGGTCGGACTTATTTTGGCCGAGATGTGCAAGTTTAAAGCATGCTCATCTTTGAATGCTCATTAATCGGGTATTTTATGTCGGATCGTTAAAATTTAAACCGTTTTAGACTCGTGGAAGTGTTTATAATAAAATGTAGTTTCACGATTTTGATTTCAGAACTTACCCATTTTTAGCAGAAATAGTTATGTTACCCCTTGTCATTTTTGGCAAAAAATAAAATTTGCTGGCATGGCCATTTTTAAATGGCAATCCATAATTCTGATCTTAACGAGTCTTAAAAGGTATACCACTCAAAGATCGGACTTATTTTGGCTGAGATATGCAAGTTATGAAGCTCCAAAAATCGAATTTTTTGGTTAATGCTGAAAATATTACATGGTCATCTTTGAATGCTCATAACTCGGGTATTTGATGTCGGATCATGGTAATTTTTGGCAAAAAATGTAATTTGCTGGCATGGTTATTTTTAAATGGCAATCTATAATTCTGATCTTAACGAGTCTAAACAGGTATACCACTCAAAGATCGGACTTATTTTGGCTGAGATATGCAAGTTATGAAGCTCCAAAAATCGAATTTTTTGGTTAATGCTGAAAATATTACATGGTCATCTTTGAATGATCATAGCTCGGGTATTTGATGTCGGATCATGGTCATTTTTGGCAAAAAATTAAATTTGCTGGCATGGCCATTTTTAAATGACAATCTATAATTCTGATCTTAACGAGTCTAAAAAGGTATACCACTTAAAGATCGGACTTATTTTGGCCGAGATATGCAAGTTATGAAGCTCCAAAAATCTTATTTTTTTGTTAATGCTGAAAATATTACATGGTCATTTTTGAATGCTCATAGCTCGGGTATTTGATGTCGGATCATGGTCATTTTTGGCAAAAAATTAAATTTTCTGGCATGGCCATTTTAAAATGGCAATCTATAATTCTGATCTTAACGAGTCTTAAAAGGTATACTATTCAAAGATCGGACTAATTTTGGCCGAGATATGCAAGTTATGAAGCTCCAAAAATCTTATTATACCCTGATCCCATTAAAAATGGGAAAAAGGGGTATAATGGTTTTGTGCAAAAGTATGTAACAGGCATAAGGAAGCATCTCCGACCCCATAAAGTATATATATTCTTGATCAGTATCAATAGCCGAGTCGATATAGCCATGTCCGTCTGTCCGTCTGACCGTCTGTCCGTCTGTCCGTCTGTATGAACGCGTGTTTCTCAGAGACTACAAAAGCTGGAGACTTCATATTTGAAATATAAGTTCTCGTAGCGGCGGGACGATACAAGTTTATCATTATTTTTCGATACCTCGTTCCGTTCAAAAGTTATCGATAAATTTCGATTCCAGTCAAGTGTTTTTCGAGCAAACCTTGAAAGTCATAAAAACTAGCACCTTTATATTTATGTTTAAGTTACTGTACTGCTGGTTCGACACAAACTCGTCTTTTTTTTTGATTTCTCAATCCTTTCAAAAGTTATCGATAAATTAAGTTTCCAAAACAGTGTTTTTAAGGTATAGCTTAAAAGTTATAAGACGTAGAGTCACCAAATTAGGTACATGTATTCTCCAATAGCATACAAAAGTAAAATACATTTCACTTTTTGGATACCAATCCCCGATCTCCAAGAAATCAAAAAATACGTATTTTAAGAGGTTTGACCTTCGGATTTTACATAGTCTCACATTTGTATGCCATCTTTGTGTCCTACAAATTTCATTACGATCGGACAATAAACAAAGAAGTTATTAAAGTTATTATTCAATGTAACATAGTTTGGGGCCAAAGGAAGAAGAACAAGCAAAGCAAATGTATGACGCGCGTAGCCAGCAGCTTTTGTTTGTATATGTGTGTGTGTTTCTATGTATGAATGCAGATAAATAACTTCAATGAATGTAAGACCTTGGATCAGGGTATATCCTAGTCGGGCACTCTTAACTAGAGCACTCTTACTTGTTTTTTTGTTAATGCTGAAAATATTACATGGTCATCTTTGAATGCTCATAACTCGGGTATTTGATGTCGGATCATGGTCATTTTTGGCAAAAAATGAAATTTGCTGGCATGGCCATTTTTAAATGGCAATCTATAATTCTGATCTAAACGAGTCGAAAAAGGTATACCACTCAAAGATCGGACTTATTTTGGCCGAGATATGCAAGTTATGAAGCTCCAAAAATCTAATTTTTTTGTTAATGCTGAAAATATTACATGGTCACTTTTGAATGCTCATAGCTCGGGTATTTGATGTCGGATCATGGTCATTTTTGGCAAAAAATTAAATTTTCTGGCATGGCCATTTTAAAATGGCAATCTATAATTCTGATCTTAACGAGTCTAAAAAGGTATACTACTCAAAGTTCGGACTTATTTTGGCCGAGATATGCAAGTTATGAAGCTCCAAAAATCTTATTTTTTTTGTTAATGCTGAAAATATTACATGGTCATCTTTGAATGCTCATAACTCGGGTATTTGATGTCGGATCATGGTCATTTTTGGCAAAAAATGAAATTTGCTGGCATGGCCATTTTTAAATGGCAATCTATAATTCTGATCTTAACGAGTCTAAAAAGGTATACCACTCAAAGATCGGACTTATTTTGGCCGAGATATGCAAGTTATGAAGCTCCAAAAATCGTATTTTTTTGTTAATGCTGAAAATATTACATGGTCATCTTTGAATGCTCATAGCTCGGGTATTTGATGTCGGAACATAGTCATTTTTGGCAAAAATGAAATTTTCTGGCATGGCCATTTTTAAATGGCAATCTATAATTCTGATCTTAACGAGTCTTAAAAGGTATACCACTCAAAGATCGGACTTATTTTGGCCGAGCTATGCAAGTTATGAAGCTCCAAAAATCTTATTTTTTTGTTAATGCTGAAAATATTACATGGTCATCTTTGAATGCTCATAACTCGGGTATTTGATGTCGGATCATGGTCATATTTGGCAAAAAATGAAATTTGCTGGCATGGCCATTTTTAAATGGCAATCTATAATTCTGATCTTAACGAGTCTAAAAAGGTATACCCCTCAAAGATCGGACTTATTTTGGCCGAGATATGCAAGTTATGAAGCTCCAAAAATCTTATTTTTTTTGTTAATGCTGAAAATATTACATGGTCATCTTTGAATGCTCATAACTCGGGTATTTGATGTCGGATCATGGTCATTTTTAGCAAAAAATTAAATTTTCTGGCATGGCCATTTTTAAATGGCAATCTATAATTCTGATCTTAACGAGTCTAAAAAGGTATACCACTCAAAGATCGGACTTATTTTGGCCGAGATATCCAAGTTATAAAGCTCCAAAAATCTTATTTTTTTGTTTATGCTGAAAATATTACATGGTCATCTTTGAATGCTCATAGCTCGGGTATGTGATGTCGGATCATGGTCATTTTTGGCAAAAAATTAAATTTGCTGGCATGGCCATTTTTAAATGGCAATCTATAATTCTGATCTTAACGAGTCTAAAAAGGTATACCACTCAAAGATCGGACTTATTTTGGCCGAGATATGATAGCTCCAAAATTGTTTTTGCTGAAAATATTGCATGGTCATCTTTGAATGCTCATAACTCGGGTATTTGATGTCGGATCATGGTCATTTTTGGCAAAAAATTAAATTTGCTGGCATGGCCATTTTTAAATGGCAATCTATAATTCTGATCTTTACGAGTCTAATAAGGTATACCACTCAAAGATCGGACTTATTTTGGCCGAGATATGCAAGTTATGAAGCTCCAAAAATCTAATTTTTTTGTTAATGCTGAAAATAATACATGGTCATCTTTGAATGCTCATAACTCGGGTATTTGATGTCGGATCATGGTCATTTTTGGCAAAAAAATGAAATTTTCTGGCATGGCCATTTTTAAATGGCAATCTATAATTCTGATCTTAACGAGTCTAAAAAGGTATACCACTCAAAGATCGGACTTATTTTGGCCGAGATATGCAAGTTATAAAGCTCCAAAAATCTTATTTTTTTGTTTATGCTGAAAATATTACATGGTCATCTTTGAATGCTCATAACTCGGGTATTTGATGTCGGATCATGGTCATTTTTGGCAAAAAATTAAATTTTGTGGCATGGCCATTTTTAAATGGCAATCTATAATTCTGATCTTAACGAGTCTAAAAAGGTATACCACTCAAAGATCGGACTTATTTTGGCCGAGATATGCAAGTTATGAAGCTCCAAAAATCTAATTTTTTTGTTAATGCTGAAAATATTACATGGTCATCTTTGAATGCTCATAACTCGGGTATTTGATGTCGGATCATGGTCATTTTTGGCAAAAAATTAAATATGCTGGCATGGACATTTTTAAATGGCAATCTATAATTCTGATCTTCACGAGTCTAAAAAGGTATACCACTCAAAAATCGGACTTATTTTGGCCGAGATATGCAAGTTATGAAGCTCCAAAAATCTTATTTTTTTGTTAAGGCTGAAAATATTACATGGTCATCTTTGAATGCTCATAACTCTGGTATTTGATGTCGGATCATGGTCATTTTTGGCAAAAAATTCAATTTGCTGGCATGGCCATTTTTAAATGGCAATCTATAATTCTGATCTTAACGAGTCTAAAAATGTATACCACTCAAAGATCGGACTTATTTTGGCCGAGATATGCAAGTTATGAAGCTCCAAAAATCTTTTTTTTTTTGTTAACGCTGAAAATATTACATGGTCATCTTTGAATGCTCATAACTCGGGTATTTGATGTCGGATCGTGGAAATTTAAACCGTTTTTGACTCGTATAAGTGTACATAATAAAATGTTATTTCAAGCTTTTGATTTCAGAACTTACCCATTTATAGCAGAAATAGTGATGTTACCCCTTGTCATTTTTGGCAAAAAATGATATAAGCTGGCATGGCCATTTTTAAATGGCAATCTATAATTCTGATCTTAACGAGTCTAAAAAGGTATACCACTCAAAGATCGGACTTATTTTGGCCGAGATATGCAAGTTTAAAGCATGGTCATCTTTGAATGCTCATAACTCGGGTATTTGATGTCGGATCGTGGAAATTTAAACGGTTTTAGACTCGTGGAAGTGTACATAATAAAATGTTATTTCAAGTTTTTGATTTCAGAACTGACCCATTTTTAGCAGAAATAGTTATGTTACCCCTTGTCATTTTTGGCAAAAAATGAAATTTGCTGGCATGGCCATTTTTAAATGGCAATCTATAATTCTGATCTTAACGAGTCTTAAAAGGTATACCACTCAAAGATCGGACTTATTTTGGCCGAGATATGCAAGTTATGAAGCTCCAAAAATCGAATTTTTTTGTTAATGCTGAAAATATTACATGGTCATCTTTGAATGCTCATAACTCGGGTATTTGATGTCGGATCATGGTCATTTTTGGCAAAAAATGAAATTTGCTGGCATGGCCATTTTTAAATGGCAATCTATAATTCTGATCTTAACGAGTCTAAAAAGGTATACCACTCAAAGATCGGACTTATTTTGGCCGAGATATGCAAGTTATGAAGCTCCAAAAATCTTATTTTTTTGTTAATGCTGAAAATATTACATGGTCATCTTTGAATGCTCATAACTCGGGTATTTGATGTCGGATCATGGTCATTTTTGGCAAAAAATTAAATTTTCTGGCATGGCCATTTTTAAATGGCAATCTATAATTCTGATCTTAACGAGTCTAAAAAGGTATACCACTCAAAGATCGGACTTATTTTGGCCGAGATATGCAAGTTATGAAGCTCCAAAAATCTTATTTTTTTGTTAATGCTGAAAATATTACATGGTCATCTTTGAATGCTCATAACTCGGGTATTTGATGTCGGATCATGGTCATTTTTGGCAAAAAATTAAATTTGCTGGCATGGCCATTTTTAAATGGCAATCTATAATTCTGATCTTAACGAGTCTAAAAAGGTATACCACTCAAAGATCGGACTTATTTTGGCCGAGATATGCAAGTTATAAAGCTCCAAAAATCTTATTTTTTTGTTAATGCTGAAAATATTACATGGTCATCTTTGAATGCTCATAACTCGGGTATTTGATGTCGGATCATGGTCATTTTTGGCAAAAAATGAAATTAGCTGTCATGGCCATTTTTAAATGGCAATCTATAATTCTGATCTTAACGAGTCTAAAAAGGTATACCACTCAAAGATCGGACTTATTTTGGCCGAGATATGCAAGTTATGAAGCTCCAAAAATCTTATTTTTTTGTTAATGCTGAAAATATTACATGGTCATCTTTGAATGCTCATAACTCGGGTATTTGATGTCGGATCATGGTCATTTTTGGCAAAAAATTAAATTTGCTGGCATGGCCATTTTTAAATGGCAATCTATAATTCTGATCTTAACGAGTCTAAAAAGGTATACCACTCAAAGATCGGACTTATTTTGGCCGAGATATGCAAGTTATGAAGCTCCAAAAATCTTATTTTTTTGTTAATGCTGAAAATATTACATGGTCATCTTTGAATGCTCATAACTCGGGTATTTGATGTCGGATCATGGTCATTTTTGGCAAAAAATTAAATTTGCTGGCATGGCCATTTTTAAATGGCAATCTATAATTCTGATCTTAACGAGTCTAAAAAGGTATACCACTCAAAGATCGGACTTATTTTGGCCGAGATATGCAAGTTATGAAGCTCCAAAAATCTTATTTTTTTTGTTAATGCTGAAAATATTACATGGTCATCTTTGAATGCTCATAACTCGGGTATTTGATGTCGGATCATGGTCATTTTTGGCAAAAAATGAAATTTGCTGGCATGGCCATTTTTAAATGGCAATCTATAATTCTGATCTTAACGAGTCTAAAAAGGTATACCACTCAAAGATCGGACTTATTTTGGCCGAGATATGCAAGTTATGAAGCTCCAAAAATCTTATTTTTTTGTTAATGCTGAAAATATTACATGGTCATCTTTGAATGCTCATAACTCGGGTATTTGATGTCGGATCATGGTCATTTTTGGCAAAAAATGAAATTTGCTGGCATGGCCATTTTTAAATGGCAATCTATAATTCTGATCTTAACGAGTCTAAAAAGGTATACCACTCAAAGATCGGACTTATTTTGGCCGAGATATGCAAGTTATGAAGCTCCAAAAATCTTATTTTTTTGTTAATGCTGAAAATATTACATGGTCATCTTTGAATGCTCATAACTCGGGTATTTGATGTCGGATCATGGTCATTTTTGGCAAAAAATTAAATTTGCTGGCATGGCCATTTTTAAATGGCAATCTATAATTCTGATCTTAACGAGTCTAAAAAGGTATACCACTCAAAGATCGGACTTATTTTGGCCGAGATATGCAAGTTATGAAGCTCCAAAAATCTTATTTTTTTTGTTAATGCTGAAAATATTACATGGTCATCTTTGAATGCTCATAACTCGGGTATTTGATGTCGGATCATGGTCATTTTTGGCAAAAAATTAAATTTGCTGGCATGGCCATTTTTAAATGGCAATCTATAATTCTGATCTTAACGAGTCTAAAAAGGTATACCACTCAAAGATCGGACTTATTTTGGCCGAGATATGCAAGTTATGAAGCTCCAAAAATATTTTTTTTTTTGTTAACGCTGAAAATATTACATGGTCATCTTTGAATGCTCATAACTCGGGTATTTGATGTCGGATCGTGGTCATTTTTGGCAAAAAATGAAATTTGCTGGCATGGCCATTTTTAAATGCCAATCTATAATTCTGATCTTAACGAGTCTAAAAAGGTATACCACTCAAAGATCGGACTTATTTTGGCCGAGATATGCAAGTTATAAAGCTCCAAAAATCTAATTTTTTTGTTAATGCTGAAAATAATACATGGTCATCTTTGAATGCTCATAACTCGGGTATTTGATGTCGGATCGTGCCCCGTTTAACTTTTGACTCGTGGTGTCTATAAATGTTATTTCGTTTTTGGTTCCGGACCGCCTACTTTCCGAATGTTATGTTACCCCTGTCATTTTTGGCAAAAAATGAAATTTGCTGGCATGGCCATTTTTAAATGGCAATCTATAATTCTGATCTTAACGAGTCTTAAAAGGTATACCACTCAAAGATCGGACTTATTTTGGCCGAGATATGCAAGTTACGAAGCTCCAAAAATCGTATTTTTTGTTAATGCTGAAAATATTACATGGTCATCTTTGAATGCTCATAACTCGGGTATTTGATGTCGGATCATGGTAATTTTTGGCAAAAAATGAAATTTGCTGGCATGGCCATTTTTAAATGGCAATCTATAATTCTGATCTTAACGAGTCTAAAAAGGTATACCACTCAAAGGTCGGACTTATTTTGGCCGAGATATGCAAGTTTAAAGCCCCTTTTTTTTTCTAAAATAGTAATGGTCATCTTTGAATGCTCATAAATCGGGTATTTGATGTCGGATCCTCTTTCCTTTCTTCTTTTTCTTTTATCCTCCCCTATTTTTCCTTTTGCTCTTTTCTTCTTTTTTCGTTTTTTGTTCGCTTCCCTTTTTTTGCGAATTTATTTGTCATTTTTGGCAAAAAATTAAATTTGCTGGCATGGCCATTTTTAAATGGCAATCCATAATTCTGATCTTAACGAGTCTTAAAAGGTATACCACTCAAAGATCGGACTTATTTTGGCTGAGATATGCAAGTTATGAAGCTCCAAAAATCGAATTTTTTTGTTAATGCTGAAAATATTACATGGTCATCTTTGAATGCTCATAACTCGGGTATTTGATGTCGGATCATGGTCATTTTTGGCAAAAAATTAAATTTGCTGGCATGGCCATTTTTAAATGGCAATTTATAATTCTGATCTTAACGAGTCTAAAAAGGTATACCACTCAAAGATCGGACTTATTTTGGCCGAGATATGCAAGTTCTAAAGCCCTCTTATTTTTTTGTTAACGCTGAAAATATTACATGGTCATCTTTGAATGCTCATAACTCGGGTATTTGATGTCGGATCACCCCCCCCCTTGTCATTTTTGGCAAAAACTGAAATTTGCTGGCATGGCCATTTTTAAATGGCAATCTATAATTCTGATCTTAACGAGTCTAAATAGGTATACCACTCAAAGATCGGACTTATTTTGGTCGAGATATGCAAGTTATGAAGCTCCAAAATCTTAACTGTTTTAGACTCGTGAATGTTGAAAATATTACATGGTTCATCTTTGAATGCTCATAACTTACGGGTATTTACAGATGTCATGGACCATGTGTCATTTTTGGCAAAAAATGAAATTTGCTGGCATGGCTATTTTTAAATGGCAATCTATAATTCTGATCTTAACGAGTCTAAAAAGGTATACCACTCAAAGATCGGACTTATTTTGGCCGAGATATGCAAGTTCTAAAGCTCCAAAAATCTTATTTTTTTGTTAATGCTGAAAATATTACATGGTCATCTTTGAATGCTCATAACTCGGGTATTTGATGTCGGATCATGGCTTGCCGAGGTCTATATATCAGGACGACGCCCGCGATTTATCTCATTTTTGGCAAAAAATTAAATTTGCTGGCATGGCCATTTTTATATGGCAATCTATAATTCTGATCTTAACGAGTCTAAAAAGGTATACCACTCAAAGATCGGACTGATTTTGGCCGAGATATGCAAGTTATGAAGCTCCAAAAATCGTATTTTTTTTGTTAGTGCTGAAAATATTACATGGTCATCTTTGAATGCTCATAACTCGGGTATTAGATGTCGGATCATGGTCATTTTTGGCAAAAAATTAAATTTGCTGGCATGGCTATTTTTAAATGGCAATCTATAATTCTGATCTTAACGAGTCTAAAAAGGTATACCACTCAAAGATCGGACTTATTTTGGCCGAGATATGCAAGTTATAAAGCTCCAAAAATCTTATTTTTTTGTTAATGCTGAAAATAGTACATGGTCATCTTTGAATGCTCATAACTCGGGTTTTTGATGTCGGATCATGGTCATTTTTGGCAAAAAATTAAATTTGCTGGCATGGCCATTTTTAAATGGCAATCTATAATTCTGATCTTAACGAGTCTAAAAAGGTATACCACTCAAAGATCGGACTTATTTTGGCCGAGATATGCAAGTTATGAAGCTCCAAAAATCTTATTTTTTTGTTAATGCTGAAAATATTACATGGTCATCTTTGAATGCTCATAACTCGGGTATTTGATGTCGGATCATGGTCATTCTTGGCAAAAAATTAAATT
Organism: Drosophila maculinotata; assembly: GCA_035045305.1. Classification (NCBI taxonomy): domain Eukaryota; kingdom Metazoa; phylum Arthropoda; class Insecta; order Diptera; family Drosophilidae; genus Drosophila; species Drosophila maculinotata. Next base: position 43,454 of record JAWNPD010000005.1, on the reverse strand, counting down.
TGCTGGCATGGCCATTTTTAAATGGCAATCTATAATTCTGATCTTAACGAGTCTAAAAAGGTATACCACTCAAAGATCGGACTTATTTTGGCCGAGATATGCAAGTTATGAAGCTCCAAAAATCTTATTTTTTTGTTAATGCTGAAAATATTACATGGTCATCTTTGAATGCTCATAACTCGGGTATTTGATGTCGGATCATGGTCATTTTTGGCAAAAAATTAAATTTGCTGGCATGGCCATTTTTAAATGGCAATCTATAATTCTGATCTTAACGAGTCTAAAAAGGTATACCACTCAAAGATCGGACTTATTTTGGCCGAGATATGCAAGTTATGAAGCTCCAAAAATCTTATTTTTTTGTTAATGCTGAAAATATTACATGGTCATCTTTGAATGCTCATAACTCGGGTATTTGATGTCGGATCATGGTCATTTTTGGCAAAAAATTAAATTTGCTGGCATGGCCATTTTTAAATGGCAATCTATAATTCTGATCTTAACGAGTCTAAAAAGGTATACCACTCAAAGATCGGACTTATTTTGGCCGAGATATGCAAGTTATGAAGCTCCAAAAATCTTATTTTTTTGTTAATGCTGAAAATATTACATGGTCATCTTTGAATGCTCATAACTCGGGTATTTGATGTCGGATCATGGTCATTTTTGGCAAAAAATGAAATTTGCTGGCATGGCCATTTTTAAATGGCAATCTATAATTCTGATCTTAACGAGTCTAAAAAGGTATACCACTCAAAGATCGGACTTATTTTGGCCGAGATATGCAAGTTATGAAGCTCCAAAAATCTTATTTTTTTGTTAATGCTGAAAATATTACATGGTCATCTTTGAATGCTCATAACTCGGGTATTTGATGTCGGATCATGGTCATTTTTGGCAAAAAATGAAATTTGCTGGCATGGCCATTTTTAAATGGCAATCTATAATTCTGATCTTAACGAGTCTAAAAAGGTATACCACTCAAAGATCGGACTTATTTTGGCCGAGATATGCAAGTTATGAAGCTCCAAAAATCTTATTTTTTGTTAATGCTGAAAATATTACATGGTCATCTTTGAATGCTCATAACTCGGGTATTTGATGTCGGATCATGGTCATTTTTGGCAAAAAATGAAATTTGCTGGCATGGCCATTTTTAAATGGCAATCTATAATTCTGATCTTAACGAGTCTAAAAAGGTATACCACTCAAAGATCGGACTTATTTTGGCCGAGATATGCAAGTTATGAAGCTCCAAAAATCTTATTTTTTTGTTAATGCTGAAAATATTACATGGTCATCTTTGAATGCTCATAACTCGGGTATTTGATGTCGGATCATGGTCATTTTTGGCAAAAAATGAAATTTGCTGGCATGGCCATTTTTAAATGGCAATCTATAATTCTGATCTTAACGAGTCTAAAAAGGTATACCACTCAAAGATCGGACTTATTTTGGCCGAGATATGCAAGTTATGAAGCTCCAAAAATCTTATTTTTTTGTTAATGCTGAAAATATTACATGGTCATCTTTGAATGCTCATAACTCGGGTATTTGATGTCGGATCATGGTCATTTTTGGCAAAAAATGAAATTTGCTGGCATGGCCATTTTTAAATGGCAATCTATAATTCTGATCTTAACGAGTCTAAAAAGGTATACCACTCAAAGATCGGACTTATTTTGGCCGAGATATGCAAGTTATGAAGCTCCAAAAATCTTATTTTTTTGTTAATGCTGAAAATATTACATGGTCATCTTTGAATGCTCATAACTCGGGTATTTGATGTCGGATCATGGTCATTTTTGGCAAAAAATGAAATTTGCTGGCATGGCCATTTTTAAATGGCAATCTATAATTCTGATCTTAACGAGTCTAAAAAGGTATACCACTCAAAGATCGGACTTATTTTGGCCGAGATATGCAAGTTATGAAGCTCCAAAAATCTTATTTTTTTGTTAATGCTGAAAATATTACATGGTCATCTTTGAATGCTCATAACTCGGGTATTTGATGTCGGATCATGGTCATTTTTGGCAAAAAATGAAATTTGCTGGCATGGCCATTTTTAAATGGCAATCTATAATTCTGATCTTAACGAGTCTAAAAAGGTATACCACTCAAAGATCGGACTTATTTTGGCCGAGATATGCAAGTTATGAAGCTCCAAAAATCTTATTTTTTTGTTAATGCTGAAAATATTACATGGTCATCTTTGAATGCTCATAACTCGGGTATTTGATGTCGGATCATGGTCATTTTTGGCAAAAAATTAAATTTGCTGGCATGGCCATTTTTAAATGGCAATCTATAATTCTGATCTTAACGAGTCTAAAAAGGTATACCACTCAAAGATCGGACTTATTTTGGCCGAGATATGCAAGTTATGAAGCTCCAAAAATCTTATTTTTTTGTTAATGCTGAAAATATTACATGGTCATCTTTGAATGCTCATAACTCGGGTATTTGATGTCGGATCATGGTCATTTTTGGCAAAAAATGAAATTTGCTGGCATGGCCATTTTTAAATGGCAATCTATAATTCTGATCTTAACGAGTCTAAAAAGGTATACCACTCAAAGATCGGACTTATTTTGGCCGAGATATGCAAGTTATGAAGCTCCAAAAATCTTATTTTTTTGTTAATGCTGAAAATATTACATGGTCATCTTTGAATGCTCATAACTCGGGTATTTGATGTCGGATCATGGTCATTTTTGGCAAAAAATTAAATTTGCTGGCATGGCCATTTTTAAATGGCAATCTATAATTCTGATCTTAACGAGTCTAAAAAGGTATACCACTCAAAGATCGGACTTATTTTGGCCGAGATATGCAAGTTATGAAGCTCCAAAAATCTTATTTTTTTGTTAATGCTGAAAATATTACATGGTCATCTTTGAATGCTCATAACTCGGGTATTTGATGTCGGATCATGGTCATTTTTGGCAAAAAATGAAATTTGCTGGCATGGCCATTTTTAAATGGCAATCTATAATTCTGATCTTAACGAGTCTAAAAAGGTATACCACTCAAAGATCGGACTTATTTTGGCCGAGATATGCAAGTTATGAAGCTCCAAAAATCTTATTTTTTTGTTAATGCTGAAAATATTACATGGTCATCTTTGAATGCTCATAACTCGGGTATTTGATGTCGGATCATGGTCATTTTTGGCAAAAAATTAAATTTGCTGGCATGGCCATTTTTAAATGGCAATCTATAATTCTGATCTTAACGAGTCTAAAAAGGTATACCACTCAAAGATCGGACTTATTTTGGCCGAGATATGCAAGTTATGAAGCTCCAAAAATCTTATTTTTTTGTTAATGCTGAAAATATTACATGGTCATCTTTGAATGCTCATAACTCGGGTATTTGATGTCGGATCATGGTCATTTTTGGCAAAAAATGAAATTTGCTGGCATGGCCATTTTTAAATGGCAATCTATAATTCTGATCTTAACGAGTCTAAAAAGGTATACCACTCAAAGATCGGACTTATTTTGGCCGAGATATGCAAGTTATGAAGCTCCAAAAATCTTATTTTTTTGTTAATGCTGAAAATATTACATGGTCATCTTTGAATGCTCATAACTCGGGTATTTGATGTCGGATCATGGTCATTTTTGGCAAAAAATGAAATTTGCTGGCATGGCCATTTTTAAATGGCAATCTATAATTCTGATCTTAACGAGTCTAAAAAGGTATACCACTCAAAGATCGGACTTATTTTGGCCGAGATATGCAAGTTATGAAGCTCCAAAAATCTTATTTTTTTGTTAATGCTGAAAATATTACATGGTCATCTTTGAATGCTCATAACTCGGGTATTTGATGTCGGATCATGGTCATTTTTGGCAAAAAATGAAATTTGCTGGCATGGCCATTTTTAAATGGCAATCTATAATTCTGATCTTAACGAGTCTAAAAAGGTATACCACTCAAAGATCGGACTTATTTTGGCCGAGATATGCAAGTTATGAAGCTCCAAAAATCTTATTTTTTTGTTAATGCTGAAAATATTACATGGTCATCTTTGAATGCTCATAACTCGGGTATTTGATGTCGGATCATGGTCATTTTTGGCAAAAAATGAAATTTGCTGGCATGGCCATTTTTAAATGGCAATCTATAATTCTGATCTTAACGAGTCTAAAAAGGTATACCACTCAAAGATCGGACTTATTTTGGCCGAGATATGCAAGTTATGAAGCTCCAAAAATCTTATTTTTTTGTTAATGCTGAAAATATTACATGGTCATCTTTGAATGCTCATAACTCGGGTATTTGATGTCGGATCATGGTCATTTTTGGCAAAAAATGAAATTTGCTGGCATGGCCATTTTTAAATGGCAATCTATAATTCTGATCTTAACGAGTCTAAAAAGGTATACCACTCAAAGATCGGACTTATTTTGGCCGAGATATGCAAGTTATGAAGCTCCAAAAATCTTATTTTTTTGTTAATGCTGAAAATATTACATGGTCATCTTTGAATGCTCATAACTCGGGTATTTGATGTCGGATCATGGTCATTTTTGGCAAAAAATTAAATTTGCTGGCATGGCCATTTTTAAATGGCAATCTATAATTCTGATCTTAACGAGTCTAAAAAGGTATACCACTCAAAGATCGGACTTATTTTGGCCGAGATATGCAAGTTATGAAGCTCCAAAAATCTTATTTTTTTGTTAATGCTGAAAATATTACATGGTCATCTTTGAATGCTCATAACTCGGGTATTTGATGTCGGATCATGGTCATTTTTGGCAAAAAATGAAATTTGCTGGCATGGCCATTTTTAAATGGCAATCTATAATTCTGATCTTAACGAGTCTAAAAAGGTATACCACTCAAAGATCGGACTTATTTTGGCCGAGATATGCAAGTTATGAAGCTCCAAAAATCTTATTTTTTTGTTAATGCTGAAAATATTACATGGTCATCTTTGAATGCTCATAACTCGGGTATTTGATGTCGGATCATGGTCATTTTTGGCAAAAAATGAAATTTGCTGGCATGGCCATTTTTAAATGGCAATCTATAATTCTGATCTTAACGAGTCTAAAAAGGTATACCACTCAAAGATCGGACTTATTTTGGCCGAGATATGCAAGTTATGAAGCTCCAAAAATCTTATTTTTTTGTTAATGCTGAAAATATTACATGGTCATCTTTGAATGCTCATAACTCGGGTATTTGATGTCGGATCATGGTCATTTTTGGCAAAAAATGAAATTTGCTGGCAAGGCCATTTTTAAATGGCAATCTATAATTCTGATCTTAACGAGTCTCAAAAGGTATACCACTCAAAGATCGGACTTATTTTGGTCGAGATATGCAAGTTATGAAGCTCCAAATAATCTTATTTTTTTGTTAATTTTGAAAATATTACATGGTCATCTTTGAATGCTCATAACTCGGGTATTTGATGTCGGATCATGGTCATTTTTGTCAAAAAATGAAATTTGCTGGCATGGCCATTTTTAAATGGCAATCTATAATTCTGATCTTAACGAGTCTAAAAAGGTATACCACTCAAAGATCGGACTTATTTTGGCCGAGATATGCAAGTTATGAAGCTCCAAAAATCTTATTTTTTTGTTAATGCTGAAAATATTACATGGTCATCTTTGAATGCTCATAACTCGGGTATTTGATGTCGGATCATGGTCATTTTTGGCAAAAAATGAAATTTGCTGGCATGGCCATTTTTAAATGGCAATCTATAATTCTGATCTTAACGAGTCTAAAAAGGTATACCACTCAAAGATCGGACTTATTTTGGCTGAGATATGCAAGTTATGAAGCTCCAAAAATCTTATTTTTTTGTTAGTGCTGAAAATATTACATGGTCATCTTTGAATGCTCATAACTCGGGTATTTGATGTCGGATCATGGTCATTTTTTGCAAAAAATGAAATTTGCTGGCATGGCCATTTTTAAATGGCAATCTATAATTCTGATCTTAACGAGTCTAAAAAGGTATACCACTCAAAGATCGGACTTATTTTGGCCGAGATATGCAAGTTATGAAGCTCCAAAAATCGTATTTTTTGGTTAGTGCTGAAAATATTGAGTACATGGTCATCTTTGAATGCTCATAACTCGGGTATTTGATGTCGGATCATGGTCATTTTTGGCAAAAAATGAAATTTGCTGGCATGGCCATTTTTAAATGGCAATCTATAATTCTGATCTTAACGAGTCTAAAAAGGTATACCACTCAAAGATCGGACTTATTTTGGCCGAGATATGCAAGTTATGAAGCTCCAAAAATCTTATTTTTTTGTTAATGCTGAAAATATTACATGGTCATCTTTGAATGCTCATAACTCGGGTATTTGATGTCGGATCATTGTCATTTTTGGCAAAAAATTAAATTTGCTGGCATGGCCATTTTTAAATGGCAATCTATAATTCTGATCTTAACGAGTCTAAAAAGGTATACCACTCAAAGATCGGACTTATTTTGGCCGAGATATGCAAGTTATGAAGCTCCAAAAATCTTATTTTTTTGTTAATGCTGAAAATATTACATGGTCATCTTTGAATGCTCATAACTCGGGTATTTGATGTCGGATCATGGTCATTTTTGGCAAAAAATGAAATTTGCTGGCATGGCCATTTTTAAATGGCAATTTATAATTCTGATCTTAACGAGTCTAAAAAGGTATACCACTCAAAGATCGGACTTATTTTGGCCAAGATATGCAAGTTATGAAGCTCCAAAAATCTTATTTTTTTGTTAATGTTGAAAATATTACATGGTCATCTTTGAATGCTCATAACTCGGGTATTTGATGTCGGATCATGGTCATTTTTGGCAAAAAATGAAATTTTCTGGCATGGCCATTTTTAAATGGCAATCTATAATTCTGATCTTAACGAGTCTAAAAAGGTATACCACTCAAAGATCGGACTTATTTTGGCCGAGATATGCAAGTTATGAAGCTCCAAAAATCTTATCTTTTTTGTTAATGCTGAAAATATTACATGGTCATCTTTGAATGCTCATAACTCGGGTATTTGATGTCGGATCATGGTCATTTTTGGCAAAAAATGAAATTTGCTGGCATGGCCATTTTTAAATGGCAATCTATAATTCTGATCTTAACGAGTCTAAAAAGGTATACCACTCAAAGATCGGACTTATTTTGGCCGAGATATGCAAGTTATGAAGCTCCAAAAATCTTATTTTTTTGTTAATGCTGAAAATATAACATGGTCATCTTTGAATGCTCATAACTCGGGTATTTGATGTCGGATCATGGTCATTTTTGGCAAAAAATGAAATTTGCTGGCATGGCCATTTTTAAATGGCAATCTATAATTCTGATCTTAACGAGTCTAAAAAGGTATACCACTCAAAGATCGGACTTATTTTGGCCGAGATATGCAAGTTATGAAGCTCCAAAAATCTTATTTTTTTGTTAATTTTGAAAATATTACATGGTCATCTTTGAATGCTCATAACTCGGGTATTTGATGTCGGATCATGGTCATTTTTGGCAAAAAATTAAATTTTCTGGCATGGCCATTTTTAAATGGCAATCTATAATTCTGATCTTAACGAGTCTAAAAAGGTATACCACTCAAAGATCGGACTTATTTTGGCCGAGATATGCAAGTTATGAAGCTCCAAAAATCTTATTTTTTTTGTTAATGTTGAAAATATTACATGGTCATCTTTGAATGCTCATAACTCGGGTATTTGATGTCGGATCATTGTCATTTTTGGCAAAAAATGAAATTTGGTGGCATGGCCATTTTTAAATGGCAATCTATAATTCTGATCTTAACGAGTCTAAAAAGGTATACCACTCAAAGATCGGACTTATTTTGGCCGAGATATGCAAGTTATGAAGCTCCAAAAATCTTATTTTTTTGTTAATGCTGAAAATATTACATGGTCATCTTTGAATGCTCATAACTCGGGTATTTGATGTCGGATCATGGTCATTTTTGGCAAAAAATGAAATTTGCTGGCATGGCCATTTTTAAATGGCAATTTATAATTCTGATCTTAACGAGTCTAAAAAGGTATAGCACTCAAAGATCGGACTTATTTTGGTCGAGATATGCAAGTTATGAAGCTCCAAAAATCTTATTTTTTTGTTAATGCTGAAAATATTACATGGTCATCTTTGAATGCTCATAACTCGGGTATTTGATGTCGGATCATTGTCATTTTTGGCAAAAAATGAAATTTTCTGGCATGGCCATTTTTAAATGGCAATCTATAATTCTGATCTTAACGAGTCTAAAAAGGTATACCACTCAAAGATCGGACTTATTTTGGCCGAGATATGCAAGTTATGAAGCTCCAAAAATCTTATTTTTTTGTTAATGCTGAAAATATAACATGGTCATCTTTGAATGCTCATAACTCGGGTATTTGATGTCGGATCATGGTCATTTTTGGCAAAAAATGAAATTTGCTGGCATGGCCATTTTTAAATGGCAATCTATAATTCTGATCTTAACGAGTCTAAAAAGGTATACCACTCAAAGATCGGACTTATTTTGGCCGAGATATGCAAGTTATGAAGCTCCAAAAATCTTATTTTTTTGTTAATGCTGAAAATATTACATGGTCATCTTTGAATGCTCATAACTCGGGTATTTGATGTCGGATCATGGTCATTTTTGGCAAAAAATGAAATTTGCTGGCATGGCCATTTTTAAATGGCAATCTATAATTCTGATCTTAACGAGTCTAAAAAGGTATACCACTCAAAGATCGGACTTATTTTGGCCGAGATATGCAAGTTATGAAGCTCCAAAAATCTTATTTTTTTGTTAATGCTGAAAATATTACATGGTCATCTTTGAATGCTCATAACTCGGGTATTTGATGTCGGATCATGGTCATTTTTGGCAAAAAATGAAATTTGCTGGCATGGCCATTTTTAAATGGCAATCTATAATTCTGATCTTAACGAGTCTAAAAAGGTATACCACTCAAAGATCGGACTTATTTTGGCCGAGATATGCAAGTTATGAAGCTCCAAAAATCGTATTTTTTGTTAATTCTGAAAATATTACATGGTCATCTTTGAATGCTCATAACTCGGGTATTTGATGTCGGATCATGGTCATTTTTGGCAAAAAATGAAATTTGCTGGCATGGCCATTTTTAAATGGCAATCTATAATTCTGATCTTAACGAGTCTAAAAAGGTATACCACTCAAAGATCGGACTTATTTCGGCCGAGATATGCAAGTTATGAAGCTCCAAAAATCTTAATTGGGTATTTGATGTTAATTGTGAAAATATTACATGGTCAGTCTTGTGAATGCTCATAAAAAACTCGAGTTTTGATTTCGAACTGACTCTTTTTAGCAGAAATAGTTATGTTACCTTGTCATTTTTGGCAAAAAATTAAATTTTCTGGCATGGCCATTTTTAAATGGCAATCTATAATTCTGATCTTCACGAGTCTAAAAAGGTATACCACTCAAAGATCGGACTTATTTTGGCCGAGATATGCAAGTTATGAAGCTCCAAAAATCTTATTTTTTTGTTAATGCTGAAAATATAACATGGTCATCTTTGAATGCTCATAACTCGGGTATTTGATGTCGGATCATGGTCATTTTTGGCAAAAAATGAAATTTGCTGGCATGGCCATTTTTAAATGGCAATCTATAATTCTGATCTTAACGAGTCTAAAAAGGTATACCACTCAAAGATCGGACTTATTTTGGCCGAGATATGCAAGTTATGAAGCTCCAAAAATCTTATTTTTTTGTTAATTCTGAAAATATTACATGGTCATCTTTGAATGCTCATAACTCGGGTATTTGATGTCGGATCATGGTCATTTTTGGCAAAAAATGAAATTTGCTGGCATGGCCATTTTTAAATGGCAATCTATAATTCTGATCTTAACGAGTCTAAAAAGGTATACCACTCAAAGATCGGACTTATTTTGGCCGAGATATGCAAGTTATGAAGCTCCAAAAATCTTATTTTTTTGTTAATGCTGAAAATATTACATGGTCATCTTTGAATGCTCATAACTCGGGTATTTGATGTCGGATCATTGTCATTTTTGGCAAAAAATGAAATTTGCTGGCATGGCCATTTTTAAATGGCAATCTATAATTCTGATCTTAACGAGTCTAAAAAGGTATACCACTCAAAGATCGGACTTATTTTGGCCGAGATATGCAAGTTTAAAGCATGGTCATCTTTGAATGCTCATAACTCGGGTATTTGTTGTCGGATCGTGGACATTTTTGGCAAAAAATGAAATTTGCTGGCATGGCCATTTTTAAATGGCAATCTTTAATTCTGATCTTAACGAGTCTAAAAAGGTATACCACTCAAAGATCGGAGTATTTTGGCCGAGATATGCAAGTTTAAAGCATGGTCATCTTTGAATGCTCATAAATCGGGTATTTGATGTCGGATCGTGGAAATTTAAACGGTTTTAGACTCGTGGAAGTGTACATAATAATAAGTTATTTCAAGTTTTTGATTTCAGAACTGACCCATTTTTAGCAGAAATAGTTATGTTACCCCTTGTCATTTTTGGCAAAAAATTAAATAAGCTGGCATGGCCATTTTTAAATGGCAATCTATACTTCTGATCTTAACGAGTCTTAAAAGGTATACCACTCAAAGATCGGACTTATTTTGGCTGAGATATGCAAGTTATGAAGCTCCAAAAATCGAATTTTTGGTTAATGCTGAAAATATTACATGGTCATCTTTGAATGCTCATAACTCGGGTATTAGATGTCGGATCATGGTAATTTTTGGCAAAAAATTTAATTTGCTGGCATGGTTATTTTTAAATGGCAATCTATAATTCTGATCTTAACGAGTCTAAACAGGTATACCACTCAAAGATCGGAGTATTTTGGCCGAGATATGCAAGTTTAAAGCATGGTCATCTTTGAATGCTCATAAATCGGGTATTTGATGTCGGATCGTGGAAATTTAAACGGTTTTAGACTCGTGGAAGTGTACATAATAATAAGTTATTTCAAGTTTTTGATTTCAGAACTGACCCATTTTTAGCAGAAATAGTTATGTTACCCCTTGTCATTTTTGGCAAAAAATTAAATAAGCTGGCATGGCCATTTTTAAATGGCAATCTATACTTCTGATCTTAACGAGTCTAAAAATGTATACCACTCAAAGATCGGACTTATTTTGGCCGAGATATGCAAGTTATGAAGCTCCAAAAATCTTATTTTTTTGTTAATGCTGAAAATATTACATGGTCATCTTTGAATGCTCATAACTCGGGTATTTGATGTCGGATCATTGTCATTTTTGGCAAAAAATTAAATTTTCTGGCATGGCCATTTTTAAATGGCAATCTATAATTCTGATCTTCACGAGTCTAAAAAGGTATACCACTCAAAGATCGGACTTATTTTGGCCGAGATGTGCAAGTTATGAAGCTCCAAAAATCTTATTTTTTTGTTAATGCTGAAAATATAACATGGTCATCTTTGAATGCTCATAACTCGGTTATTTGATGTCGGATCATGGTCATTTTTGGCAAAAAATGAAATTTGCTGGCATGGCCATTTTTAAATGGCAATCTATAATTCTGATCTTAACGAGTCTAAAAAGGTATACCACTCAAAGATCGGACTTATTTTGGCCGAGATATGCAAGTTATGAAGCTCCAAAAATCTTATTTTTTTGTTAATGCTGAAAATATTACATGGTCATCTTTGAATGCTCATAACTCGGGTATTTGATGTCGGATCATTGTCATTTTTGGCAAAAAATTAAATTTTCTGGCATGGCCATTTTTAAATGGCAATCTATAATTCTGATTTTAACGAGTCTTAAAAGGTATACCACTCAAAGATCGGACTTATTTTGGCCGAAATATGCAAGTGTAAAGCATGGTCATCTTTGAATGCTCATAACTCGGGTATTTGTTGTCGGATCGTGGTCATTTTTGGCAAAAAATGAAATTTGCTGGCATGGCCATTTTTAAATGGCAATCTATAATTCTGATCTTAACGCGTCTAAAAAGGACTACCACTCAAAGGTCGGACTTATTTTGGCCGAGATATGCAAATTTAAAGCATAGTCATCTTTGAATGCTCATAACTCGGGTATTTGATGTCGGATCGTGGAAATTTAAACCGTTTTAGACTCGTGGAAGTTTACATAATAAAATGTTATTTCAAGTTTTTGATTTCAGAACTGACCCATTTTAAGCAGAAATAGTGATGTTACCCCTTGTCATTTTTGGAAAAAAATGAAATTTGCTGGCATGGCCATTTTTAAATGGCAATCTAAAATTCTGATCTTAACGAGTCTTAAAAGGTATACTACTCAAAGATCGGACTTATTTTGGCTGAGATATGCAAGTTATGAAGCTCCAAAAATCGAATTTTTGGTTAATGCTGAAAATATTACATGGTCATCTTTGAATGCTCATAACTCGGGTATTTGATGTCGGATCATGGTCAATTTTTGGCAAAAAATTATAATTTGCTGGCATGGTTATTTTTAAATGGCAATCTATAATTCTGATCTTAACGAGTCTAAAAAGGTATACCACTCAAAGATCGGACTTATTTTGGCCGAGATATGCAAGTTATGAAGCTCCAAAAATCTTATTTTTTTGTTAATGCTGAAAATATTACATGGTCATCTTTGAATGCTCATAACTCGGGTATTTGATGTCGGATCATGGTCATTTTTTGCAAAAAACGAAATTTGCTGGCATGGCCATTTTTAAATGGCAATCTATAATTCTGATCTTAACGAGTCTAAAAAGGTATACCACTCAAAGATCGGACTTATTTCGGCCGATATATGCAAGTTATGAAGCTCCAAAAATCGAATTTTTTGGTTAATGCTGAAAATATTACATGGTCATCTTTGAATGCTCATAACTCGGGTATTTGATGTCGCATCATGGTAATTTTTGGCAAAAAACGAAATTTGCTGGCATGGCCATTTTTAAATGGCAATCTATAATTCTGATGTTAACGAGTCTTAAAAGGTATACCACTCAAAGATCGGACTTATTTTGGCCGAGATATGCAAGTTTAAAGCATGGTCATCTTTGAATGCTCATTACTCGGGTATTTGTTGTCGGATCGTGGTCATTTTTGGCAAAAAATTAAATTTGCTGGCATGGCCATTTTTAAATGGCAATCTATAATTCTGATCTTAACGAGTCTTAAAAGGTATACCACTCAAAGATCGGACTTATTTTGGCTGAGATATGCAAGTTATGAAGCTCCAAAAATCGAATTTTTGTTTAATGCTGAAAATATTACATGGTCATCTTTGAATGCTCATAGCTCGGGTATTTGATGTCGGATCATGGTTATTTTTGGAAAAAAATGAAATTTGCTGGCATGGCCATTTTTAAATGGCAATCTATAATTCTGATCTTAACGAGTCTTAAAAGGTATACCACTCAAAGATCGGACTTATTTTGGCTGACATATGCAAGTTATGAAGCTCCAAAAATCGAATTTTTGGTTAATGCTGAAAATATTACATGGTCATCTTTGAATGCTCATAACTCAGGTATTTGATGTCGGATCGTGGTAATTTTTGGCAAAAAATGTAATTTGCTGGCATGGTTATTTTTAAATGGCAATCTATAATTCTGATCTTAACGAGTCTTAAAAGGTATACCACTCAAAGATCGGACTTATTTTGGCTGAGATATGCAAGTTATGAAGCTCCAAAAATCGAATTTTTTGGTTAATGCTGAAAATATTACATGGTCATCTTTGAATGCTCATAACTCGGGTATTTGATGTCGCATCATGGTAATTTTTGGCAAAAAATGAAATTTGATGGCATGGCCATTTTTAAATGGCAATTTATAATTCTGATCTTAACGAGTCTAAAAAGGTATACCACTCAAAGATCGGACTTATTTTGGCCGAGATATGCAAGTTATGAAGCTCCAAAAATCTTATTTTTTTGTTAATGCTGAAAATATTACATGGTCATCTTTGAATGCTCATAACTCGGGTATTTGATGTCGGATCATGGTCATTTTTGGCAAAAAATTAAGTTTGCTGGCATGGCCATTTTTAAATGGCAATCTATAATTCTGATCTTAACGAGTCTAAAAACGTATACCACTCAAAGATCGGACTTATTTTGGCCGAGATATGCAAGTTATGAAGCTCCAAAAATCGAATTTTTTTGTTAATGCTGAAAATATTACATGGTCATCTTTGAATGCTCATAACTCGGGTATTTGATGTCGGATCATGGTCATTTTTGGCAAAAAATGAAATTTGCTGGCATGGCCATTTTTAAATGGCAATCTATAATTCTGATCTTAACGAGTCTAAAAAGGTATACCACTCAAAGATCGCACTTATTTCGGCCGAGATATGCAAGTTATGAAGCTCCAAAAATCTAATTTTTTTGTTAATGCTGAACATATTACATGGTCATCTTTGAATGCTCATAACTCGGGTATTTGATGTCGGATCATGGTCATTTTTGGCAAAAAATGAAATTTGCTGGCATGGCCATTTTTAAATGGCAATCTATAATTCTGATCTTAACGAGTCTAAAAAGGAATACCACTCAAAGATCGGACTTATATTGGCCGAGATATGCAAGTTTAAAGCATGGTCACCTTTGAATGCTCATAACTCGGGTGTTTGATGTCGGATCGTGGAAATTTAAAACGTTTTAGACTCGTGGAAGTGTACATAATAAAATGTTATTTTAAGTTTTTGATTTCAGAACTGACCCATTTTTAGCAGAAATAGTTATGTTACCCCTTGTCATTTTTAGCAAAAAATGATATTTGTTTACATGGCCATTTTTAAATAGCAATCTATAATTCTGATCTTAACGAGTCTAAAAAGGTATACCACTCAAAGATCGGACTTATTTTGGCCGAGATATGCAAGTTTAAAGCATGGTCATCTTTGAACGCTCATAACTCGGGTATTTGATGTCGGATCGTGGAAATTTAAACCGTTTTAGACTCGTGGAAGTGTACATAATAAAATGTAATTTCAAGTTTTTGATTTCAGAACTTACCCATTTTTAGCAGAAATAGTGATGTTACCCCTGGTAATTTTTGGCAAAAAAATGAAATTAGCTGGCATGGATATTTTTAAATAGCAATCTATAATTCTGATCTTAACGAGTCTTAAAAGGTATTCCACTCAAAGATCGGACTTATTTTGGCCGAGATATGCAAGTTATGAAGCTCCAAAAATCTTATTTTTTTGTTAATGCTGAAAATATTACATGGTCATCTTTGAATGCTCATAACTCGGGTATTTGATGTCGGATCATGGTCATTTTTGGCAAAAAATTAAGTTTGCTGGCATGGCCATTTTTAAATGGCAATCTATAATTCTGATCTTAACGAGTCTAAAAAGGTATACCACTCAAAGATCGGACTTATTTTGTCCGAGATATGCAAGTTATGAAGCTCCAAAAATCGAATTTTTTTGTTAATGCTGAAAATATTACATGGTCATCTTTGAATGCTCATAACTCGGGTATTTGATGTCGGATCATGGTCATTTTTGGCAAAAAATGAAATTTGCTGGCATGGCCATTTTTAAATGGCAATCTATAATTCTGATCTTAACGAGTCTAAAAAGGTATACCACTCAAAGATCGGACTTATTTCGGCCGAGATATGCAAGTTATGAAGCTCCAAAAATCTAATTTTTTTGTTAATGCTGAAAATATTACATGGTCATCTTTGAATGCTCATAACTCGGGTATTTGATGTCGGATCATGGTAATTTTTGGCAAAAAATTAAATTTTCTGGCATGGGCATTTTTAAATGGCAATCTATAATTCTGATCTTAACGAGTCTAAATAGGTATACCACTCAAAGATCGGACTTATTTTGGCAGAGATATGCAAGTTATGAAGCTCCAAAAATCGAATTTTTTGGTTAATGCTGAAAATATTACATGGTCATCTTTTAATGCTCATAACTCGGGTATTGATGTCGGATCATGGTCATTTTTGGCAAAAAATTAAATTTGCTGGCATGGCCATTTTTAAATGGCAATCTATAATTCTGATCTTAACGAGTCTAAAAGGTATACCACTCAAAGATTGGACTTATTTTGGCCGAGATATGCAAGTTATGAAGCTCCAAAAATCTTATTTTTTTGTTAATGCTGAACATATTACATGGTCATCTTTTAATAGTCATAACTCGGGTATTTGATGTCGGATCATGGTCATTTTTGGCAAAAAATGAAATTTGCTGGCATGGCCATTTTTAAATGGCAATCTTTAATTCTGATCTTAACGAGTCTAAAAAGGAATACCACTCAAAGATCGGACTTATTTTGGCCGAGATATGCAAGTTTTAAGCATAGTCATCTTTGAATGCTCATAACTCGGGTATTTGATGTCGGATCGTGGAAATTTAAACCGTTTTAGACTCGTGGAAGTTTACATAATAAAATGTTTTTTCAAGTTTTTGATTTCAGAACTGACCCTTTTTTAGCAGAAATAGTGATGTCATTTTTGGCCAAAAATTAAATTTGCTGGCATTGCCATTTTTAAATGGCAATCCATTATTCTGATCTTAACGAGTCTTAAAAGGTATACCACTCAAAGATCGGACTTATTTTGGCTGAGATATGCAAGTTATGAAGCTCCAAAAATCGAATTTTTTGGTTAATGCTGAAAATATTACATGGTCATTTTTGGAAAAAAATGAAATTTGCTAGCATGGCCATTTTTAAATGGCAATCTATAATTCTGATCTTAACGAGTATAAAAAGGTATACCACTCAAAGATCGGACTTATTTTGGCCGAGATATGCAAGTTATGAAGCTCCAAAAATATTATTTTTTTGTTAATGCCGAAAATATAACATTGTCATCTTTGAATGCTCATAACTCGGGTATTTGGTGTCGGATCGTGGTCATTTTTGGCAACAAATGAAATTTGCTGGCATGGCCATTTTTAAATGGCAATCTTTAATTCTGATCTTAACGAGTCTAAAAAGGAATACCACTCAAAGATCGGACTTATTTTGGCCGAGATATGCAAGTTTAAAGCATAGTCATCTTTGAATGCTCATAACTCGGGTATTTGATGTCGGATCGTGGAAATTTAAACCGTTTTAGACTCGTGGAAGTTTACATAATAAAATGTTATTTCAAGTTTTTGATTTGAGAACTGACCCATTTTTAGCAGAAATAGTGACGTTACCCCTTGTCATGTTTGGAAAAAAATGAAATTTGCTGGCATGGCCATTTTTAAATGGCAATCTATAATTCTGATCTTAACTAGTCTTAAAAGGTATACCACTCAAAGATCGGACTTATTTTGGCTGAGATATGCAAGTTATGAAGCTCCAAAAATCGAATTTTTGGTTAATGCTGAAAATATTACATGGTCATCTTTGAATGCTCATAACTCGGGTATTTGATGTCGGATCATGGTAATTTTTGGCAAAAAATTTAATTTGCTGGCATGGTTATTTTTAAATGGCAATCTGTAATTCTGGTCTTAACGAGTCTAAACAGGTATACCACTCAAAGATCGGAGTTTTTTGTCCGAGATATGCAAGTTTAAAGCATGGTCATCTTTGAATGCTCATAACTCGGGTATTTGATGTCGGATCGTGGAAATTTAAACCGTTTTAGACTCGTGGAAGTTTACATAATAAAATGTTATTTCAAGTTTTTGATTTGAGAACTGACCCATTTTTAGCAGAAATAGTGACGTTACCCCTTGTCATTTTTGGAAAAAAATGAAATTTGCTGGCATGGCCATTTTTAAATGGCAATCTATAATTCTGATCCTAATGAGTCTTAAAACGAATACCACTCAAAGATCGAACTTATTTTGGCCGAGATATGCAAGTTAAAAAGCTCCAAAAATCGAATTTTTTTGTTAATGCTGAAAATATTACATGGTCATCTTTGAATACTCATAACTCGGGTATTTGATGTCGGATCATGGACATTTCAAAACCGCTTTTAGACTCGTGGAAGTTTACATAATCAAAAATGTTATTTCAAGTTTTTGATTTGAGAACTGACCCATTTTTGTAGCAGAAATAGTGACGTGGTACCCGGATCTGTTCATTTTTGGCAAAAAATGAAATTTGCTGGCATGGCCATTTTTAAATGGCAATCTATAATTCTGATCTTAACGAGTCTAAAAAAGTATACCACTCAAAGATCGGACTTATTTTGGCCGAGATATGCAAGTTATGAAGCTCCAAAAATCTTATTTTTTTGTTAATGCTGAAAATATTACATGGTCATCTTTGAATGCTCATAACTCGGGTATTTGATGTCGGATCATGGTCATTTTTGGCAAAAAATTAAATTTGCTGGCATGGCCATTTTTAAATGGCAATCTATAATTCTGATCTTAACGAGTCTAGAAAGGAATACCCAATCAAAGATCGGACTTATTTTGGCCGAGATATGCAAGTTTAAAGTATGGTCATCTTTGAATGCTCATAACTCGGGTATTTGATGTCGGATCGTGGAAATTTAAAACGTTTTAGACTTGTGGAAGTGTACATAATAAAATGTTATTTCAAGTTTTTGATTTCAGAACTGACCCATTTTTAGCAGAAATAGTGATGTTACACCTTGTCATTTTTGGCAAAAATTGAAATTTGCTGGCATGGCCATTTTTAAATGGCAATCTATAATTCTGATCTTAACGAGTCTTAAAAGGTATACCACTCAAAGATCGAACTTATTTTAGCCGAGATATGCAAGTTATGAAGCTCCAAAAATCTTATTTTTTTGTTAATGCTGAAAATATTACATGGTCATCTTTGAATGCTCATAACTCGGGTATTTGATGTCGGATCATGGTCATTTTTGGCAAAAATTTAAATTTGCTGGCATGGCCATTTTTAAATGGCAATCTATAATTCTGATCCTAATGAGTCTTAAAACGAATACCACTCAAAGATCGAACTTATTTTGGCCGAGATATGCAAGTTATAAAGCTCCAAAAATCGAATTTTTTTGTTAATGCTGAAAATATTACATGGTCATCTTTGAATACTCATAACTCGGGTATTTGATGTCGGATCATGGTCATTTTTGGCAAAAAATTAAATAAGCTGGCATGGACATTTTTAAATGGCAATCTTTAATTCTGATCTTAACGAGTCTAAAAAGGTATACCACTCAAAGATCGGACTTATTTTGGCCGAGATATGCAAGTTATGAAGCTCCAAAAAGCTTATTTTTTTGTTAATGCTGAAAATATTACATGGTCATCTTTGAATGCTCATAGCTCGGGTATTTGATGTCGGATCATGTTCATTTTTGGCAAAAAATTAAATTAGCTGGCATGGCCATTTTTAAATGGAAATCTATAATTCTGATCTTAACGAGTCTTAAAAAGTATAAAACTCAAAGATTGGACTTATTTTGGCCGAGATATGCAAGTTATGAAGCTCCAAAAATCTTATTTATTTGTTAATGCTGAAAATATTACATGGTCATCTTTGAATGCTCATAACTCGGGTATTGATGTCGGATCATGGTCATTTTTGGCAAAAAATTCAATTTGCTGGCATGGCCATTTTTAAATGTCAATCTTTAATTCTGATCTTAACGAGTCTAATAAGGAATACCACTCAAAGATCGGACTTATTTTGGCCGAGATATGCAAGTTTAAAGCATGGTTATCTTTGAATGCTCATAACTCGGGTATTTGATGTCGGATCGTGGAAATTTAGAACGTTTTAGACTCGTGGAAGTGTACATAATAAAATGTTATTTCAAGTTTTTGATTTCAGAACTTACCTATTTTTAGCAGAAATAGTGATGTTACCCCTTGTCATTTTTGGCAAAAAATGAAATTTGCTGGCATGGCCATTTTTAAATGGCAATCTATAATTCTGATCTTAACGAGTCTTAAAAGCTATACCACTCAAAGATCGAACTTGTTTTAGCCGAGATATGCAAGTTATGAAGCTCCAAAAATCGAATTTTTTGGTTAATGCTGAAAATATTACATGGTCATCTTTGAATGCTCATAACTCGGGTATTTGATGTCGGATCATGGTCATTTTTGGCAAAAAATGAAAATTGCTGGCATGGCCATTTTTAAATGGCAATCTATAATTCTGATCTTAACGAGTCTAGAAAGGAATACCAATCAAAGATCGGACTTATTTTGGCCGAGATATGCAACTTTAAAGTATGGTCATCTTTGAATGCTCATAACTCGGGTATTTGATGTCGGATCGTGGAAATTTAAAACGTTTTAGACTTGTGGAAGTGTACATAATGAAATGTTATTTCAAGTTTTTGATTTTAGAACTGACCTATTTTTAGCAGAAATAGTGATGTTACCCCTTGTCATTTTTGTCAAAAAATGAAATTTGCTGGCATGTCCATTTTTAAATGGCAATCTATAATTCTGATCCTAACGAGTCTTTAAAGGTATACCACTCAAAGATCGAACTTATTTTGGCCGAGATATGCAAGTTATGAAGCTCCAAAAATCTTATTTTTTTGTTAATGCTGAAAATATTACATGGTCATCTTTGAATGCTCATAACTCGGGTATTTGATGTCGGATCATGGTCATTTTTGGCAAAAAATTAAATTTGCTGGCATGGCCATGTTTAAATGACAATCTTTAATTCTGATCTTAACGAGTCTAAAAAGGACTACCACTCAAAGATCGGACTTATTTTGGCCGAGATATGCAAGTTATGAAGCTCCAAAAATCTAATTTTTTTGTTAATGCTAAAAATATTACATGGTCATCTTTGAATGCTCAAAACTCGGGTATTTGATGTCAGATCATGGTCATTTTTGGCAAAAAATTAAATTTTCTGGCATGGCCATTTTTAAATGGCAATCTATAATTCTGATCTTAACGAGTCTAAAAAGGTATACCCCTCAAAGATCGGACTTATTTTGGCTGAGATATGCAAGTTATGAAGCTCCGAAAATTTTATTTTTTTGTTAATGCTGAAAATATTACATGGTCATCTTTGAATGCTCATAGCTCGGGTATTTGATGTCGGATCATGGTCATTTTTGGCAAAAAATGAAATTTGCTGGCATGGCCATTTTTAAATGGCAATCTATAATTCTGATCTTAACGAGCCTAAAAAGGTATACCACTCAAAGATCGGACTTATTTTGGCCGAGATATGCAAGCTATGAAGCTCCAAAAATCTTATTTTTTTGTTAATGCTGAAAATATTACATGGTTATCTTTGAATGCTCATAACTCGGGTATTTGATGTCGGATCATGGTCATTTTTGGAAAAAAATTAAATTTGCTGGCATGGCCATTTTTAAATGGCAATCTATAATTCTGATCTTAGCGAGTCTAAAAAGGTATACCACTCAAAGATCGAACTTATTTTGGCCGAGATATGCAAGTTATAAAGCTCCAAAAATCGAATTTTTTTGTTAATGCTGAAAATATTACATGGTCATCTTTGAATACTCATTACTCGGGTATTTGATGTCGGATCATGGTCATTTTTGTCAAAAAATGAAATTTGCTGGCATGGCCATTTTTAAATGGCTATCTATAATTCTGATCCTAACGAGTCTTTAAAGGTATACCACTCAAAGATCGAACTTATTTTGGCCGAGATATGCAAGTTATGAAGCTCCAAAAATCTTATTTTTTTGTTAATGCTGAAAATATTACATGGTCATCTTTGAATGCTCATAACTCGGGTATTTGATGTCGGATCATGGTCATTTTTGGCAAAAAATTAAATTTGCTGGCATGGCCATTTTTAAATGGCTATCTATAATTCTGATCCTAACGAGTCTTTAAAGGTATACCACTCAAAGATCGAACTTATTTTGGCCGAGATATGCAAGTTATGAAGCTCCAAAAATCTTATTTTTTTGTTAATGCTAAAAATATTACATGGTCATCTTTGAATGCTCATAACTCGGGTATTTGATGTCAGATCATGGTCATTTTTGGCAAAAAATTAAATTTTCTGGCATGGCCATTTTTAAATGGCAATCTATAATTCTGATCTTAACGAGTCTAAAAAGGTTTACCACTCAAAGATCGGACTTATTTTGGCTGAGATATGCAAGTTATGAAGCTCCAAAAATCTTATTTTTTTGTTAATGCTGAAAATATTACATGGTCATCTTTGAATGCTCATAACTCGGGTATTTGATGTCGGATCATGGTCATTTTTGGCAAAAAATGAAATTTGCTGGCATGGCCATTTTTAAATGGCAATCTATAATTCTGATCTTAACGAGCCTAAAAAGGTATACCACTCAAAGATCGGACTTATTTTGGACGAGATATGCAAGCTATGAATCTCCAAAAATCTTATTTTTTTGTTAATGCTATAAATATTACATGGTCATTTTTGAATGCTCATAACTCGGGTATTTGATGTCGGATCATGGTCATTTTTGGCAAAAAATGAAATTTGCTGGCATGGCCATTTTTAAATGGCAATCTATAATTCTGATCTTAACGAGTCTAAAAAAGTATACCACTCAAAGATTGGACTTATTTTGGCCGAGATATGCAAGTTATGAAGCTCCAAAAATCTTATTTTTTTTGTTAATGCTGAAAATATTACATGGTCATCTTTGAATGCTCATTACTCGGTTATTGATGTCGGATCATGGTCATTTTTGGCAAAAAATTAAATTTGCTGGCATGGCCATTTTTAAATGGCAATCTTTAATTCTGATCTTAACGAGTCTAAAAAGGAAAACCACTCAAAGATCGGACTTATTTTGGCCGAGATATGCAAGTTTAAAGCATGGTCATCTTTGAATGCTCATAACTCGGGTATTTGATGTCGGATCGTGGAAATTTAAAACGTTTTAGACTCGTGGAAGTGTACATAATAAAATGTTATTTCAAGTTTTTGATTTCAGAACTTACCTATTTTTAGCAGAAATAGTGATGTTACCCCTTGTCATTTTTGGCAAAAAATGAAATTTGCTGGCATGGCCATTTTTAAATGGCAATCTATAAATCTGATCTTAACGAGTCTTAAAAGGTATACCACTCAAAGATCGAACTTATTTTAGCCGAGATATGTAAGTTATGAAGCTCCAAAAATCGATTTTTTTTGTTAATGCTGAAAATATTACATGGTCATCTTTGAATGCTCATAACTCGGGTATTTGATGTCGGATCATGGTCATTTTTGGCAAAAAATGAAATTTGCTGGCATGGCCATTTTTAAATGGCAATCTATAATTCTGATCTTAACGAGTCTAAAAAGGTATACCAATCAAAGATCGGACTTATTTTGGCCGAGATATGCAACTTTAAAGTATGGTCATCTTTGAATGCTCATAACTCGGGTATTTGATGTCGGATCATGGTAATTTTTGGCAATAAATGAAACTTGCTGGCATGGCCATTTTTAAATGGCAATCTATAATTCTGATCTTAACGAGTCTAAAAAGGTATACCACTCAAAGATCGGACTTATTTTGGCCGAGATATGCAAGTTATGAAGCTCCAAAATCTTATTTTTTTGTTAATGCTGAAAATATTACATGGTCATCTTTGAATTCTCATAACTCGGGTATTTGATGTCGGATCATGGTCATTTTTGGCAAAAAATGAAATTTGCTGGCATGGCCATTTTTAATTGGCAATCTATAATTCTGATCTTAACGAGTCTAAAAAGGTATACCACTCAAAGATCGGACTTATTTTGGCCGAGATATGCAAGTTATGAAGCTCCAAAAATCTTATTTTTTTGTTAATGCTGAAAATATTACATGGTCATCTTTGAATGCTCATAACTCGGGTATTTGATGTCGGATCATGGTCATTTTTGGCAAAAAATGAAATTTGCTGGCATGGCCATTTTTAAATGGCAATCTATAATTCTGATCTTAACGAGTCTAAAAAGGTATACCACTCAAAGATCGGACTTATTTTGGCCGAGATATGCAAGTTATGAAGCTCCAAAAATCTTATTTTTTTGTTAATGCTGAAAATATTACATGGTCATCTTTGAATGCTCATAACTCGGGTATTTGATGTCGGATCATGGTCATTTTTGGCAAAAAATGAAATTTGCTGGCATGGCCATTTTTAAATGGCAATCTATAATTCTGATCTTAACGAGTCTAAAAAGGTATACCACTCAAAGATCGGACTTATTTTGGCCGAGATATGCAAGTTATGAAGCTCCAAAAATCTTATTTTTTTGTTAATGCTGAAAATATTACATGGTCATCTTTGAATGCTCATAACTCGGGTATTTGATGTCGGATTCATGGTCATTTTTGGCAAAAAATGAAATTTGCTGGCATGGCCATTTTTAAATGGCAATCTATAATTCTGATCTTAACGAGTCTAAAAAGGTATACCACTCAAAGATCGGACTTATTTTGGCCGAGATATGCAAGTTATGAAGCTCCAAAAATCTTATTTTTTTGTTAATGCTGAAAATATTACATGGTCATCTTTGAATGCTCATAACTCGGGTATTTGATGTCAGATCATGGTCATTTTTGGCAAAAAATTAAATTTTCTGGCATGGCCATTTTTAAATGGCAATCTATAATTCTGATCTTAACGAGTCTAAAAAGGTATACCACTCAAAGATCGGACTTATTTTGGCTGAGATATGCAAGTTATGAAGCTCCAAAAATCTTATTTTTTTGTTAATGCTGAAAATATTACATGGTCATCTTTGAATGCTCATAACTCGGGTATTTGATGTCGGATCATGGTCATTTTTGGCAAAAAATGAAATTTGCTGGCATGGCCATTTTTAAATGGCAATCTATAATTCTGATCTTAACGAGCCTAAAAAGGTATACCACTCAAAGATCGGACTTATTTTGGCCGAGATATGCAAGCTATGAAGCTCCAAAAATCTTATTTTTTTGTTAATGCTATAAATATTACATGGTCATTTTTGAATGCTCATAACTCGGGTATTTGATGTCGGATCATGGTCATTTTTGGCAAAAAATGAAATTTGCTGGCATGGCCATTTTTAAATGGCAATCTATAATTCTGATCTTAACGAGTCTAAAAAAGTATACCACTCAAAGATCGGACTTATTTTGGCCGAGATATGCAAGTTATGAAGCTCCAAAAATCTTATTTTTTTGTTAATGCTGAAAATATTACATGAAAAATTAAATTTGCTGGCATGGCCATTTTTAAATGGCAATCTTTAATTCTGATCTTAACGAGTCTAAAAAGGAATACCACTCAAAGATCGGACTTATTTTGGCCGAGATATGCAAGTTTAAAGCATGGTCATCTTTGAATGCTCATAACTCGGGTATTTGATGTCGGATCGTGGAAATTTAAAACGTTTTAGACTCGTGGAAGTGTACATAATAAAATGTTATTTCAAGTTTTTGATTTCAGAACTTACCTATTTTTAGCAGAAATAGTGATGTTACCCCTTGTCATTTTTGGCAAAAAATGAAATTTGCTGGCATGGCCATTTTTAAATGGCAATCTATAAATCTGATCTTAACGAGTCTTAAAAGGTATACCACTCAAAGATCGAACTTATTTTAGCCGAGATATGTAAGTTATGAAGCTCCAAAAATCGATTTTTTTTGTTAATGCTGAAAATATTACATGGTCATCTTTGAATGCTCATAACTCGGGTATTTGATGTCGGATCATGGTCATTTTTGGCAAAAAATGAAATATGCTGGCATGGCCATTTTTAAATGGCAATCTATAATTCTGATCTTAACGAGTCTAGAAAGGAATACCAATCAAAGATCGGACTTATTTTGGCCGAGATATGCAACTTTAAAGTATGGTCATCTTTGAATGCTCATAACTCGGGTATTTGATGTCGGATCATGGTAATTTTTGGCAATAAATGAAACTTGCTGGCATGGCCATTTTTAAATGGCAATCTATAATTCTGATCTTAACGAGTCTAAAAAGGTATACCACTCAAAGATCGGACTTATTTTGGCCGAGATATGCAAGTTATGAAGCTCCAAAAATCTTATTTTTTTGTTAATGCTGAAAATATTACATGGTCATCTTTGAATGCTCATAACTCGGGTATTTGATGTCGGATCATGGTCATTTTTGGCAAAAAATGAAATTTGCTGGCATGGCCATTTTTAAATGGCAATCTATAATTCTGATCTTAACGAGTCTAAAAAGGTATACCACTCAAAGATCGGACTTATTTTGGCCGAGATATGCAAGTAATGAAGCTCCAAAAATCTTATTTTTTTGTTAATGCTGAAAATATTACATGGTCATCTTTGAATGCTCATAACTCGGGTATTTGATGTCGGATCATGGTCATTTTTGGCAAAAAATTAAATTTTCTGGCATGGCTATTTTTAAATGGCAATCTATAATTCTGATCTTAACGAGTCTAAAAAGGTATACCACTCAAAGATCGGACTTATTTTGGCTGAGATATGCAAGTTATGAAGCTCCAAAAATCTTATTTTTTTGTTAATGGTGAAAATATTACATGGTCATCTTTGAATGCTCATAACTCGGGTATTTGATGTCGGATCATGGTCATTTTTGGCAAAAAATGAAATTTGCTGGCATGGCCATTTTTAAATGGCAATCTATAATTTTGATCTTAACGAGCCTAAAAAGGTATACCACTCAAAGATCGGACTTATTTTGGCCGAGATATGCAAGCTATGAAGCTCCAAAAATCTTATTTTTTTGTTAATGCTATAAATATTACATGGTCATTTTTGAATGCTCATAACTCGGGTATTTGATGTCGGATCATGGTCATTTTTGGCAAAAAATGAAATTTGCTGGCATGGCCATTTTTAAATGGCAATCTATAATTCTGATCTTAACGAATCTAAAAAGGTATACCACTCAAAGATCGGACTTATTTTGGCCGAGATATGCAAGTTATGAAGCTCCAAAAATCTTTTTTTTTGTTAATGCTGAAAATATTACATGGTCATTTTTGAATGCTCATAGCTCGGGTATTTGATGTCGGATCATGGTAATTTTTGGCAAAAAATGAAATTTGCTGGCATGGCCATTTTTAAATGGCAATTTATAATTCTGATCTTAACGAGTCTAAAAAGGTATACCACTCTAAGATCGGACTTATTTTGGCCGAGATATGCAAGTTATTAAGCTCCAAAAATCTTATTTTTTTGTTAATGCTGAAAATATTACATGGTCATCTTTGAATGCTCATAACTCGGGTATTTGATGTCGGATCATGGTCATTTTTGGCAAAAAATGAAATTTGCTGGCATGGCCATTTTTAAATGGCAATCTATAATTCTGATCTTAACGAGTCTAAAAAGGTATACCACTCAAAGATCGGACTTATTTTGGCCGAGATATGCAAGTTATGAAGCTCCAAAAATCGAATTTTTTTGTTAATGCTGAAAATATTACATGGTCATCTTTGAATACTCATAACTCGGGTATTTGATGTCGGATCATGGTCATTTTTGGCAAAAAATGAAATTAGCTGGCATGGACATTTTTAAATGGCAATCTTTAATTCTGATCTTAACGAGTCTAAAAAGGTATACCACTCAAAGATCGGACTTATTTTGGCCGAGATATGCAAGTTATGAAGCTCCAAAAATCTTATTTTTTTGTTAATGTTGAAAATATTACATGGTCATCTTTGAATGCTCATAACTCGGGTATTTGATGTCGGATCATGTTCATTTTTGGCAAAAAATTAAATTAGCTGGCATGGCCATTTTAAAATGGAAATCTATAATTCTGATCTTAACGAGTCTAAAAAAGTATACCACTCAAAGATTGGACTTATTTTGGCCGAGATATGCAAGTTATGAAGCTCCAAAAATCTTATTTTTTTGTTAATGCTGAAAATATTACATGGTCATCTTTGAATGCTCATTACTCGGGTATTTGATGTCGGATCATGGTCATTTTTGGAAAAAAATTAAATTTGCTGGCATGGCCATTTTTAAATGGCAATCTTCAATTCTGATCTTAACGAGTCTAAAAAGGAATACCACTCAAAGATCGGACTTATTTTGGCCGAGATATGCAAGTTTAAAGCATGGTCATCTTTGAATGTTCATAACTCGGGTATTTGATGTCGGATCGTGGAAATTTAAAACGTTTTAGACTCGTGGAAGTGTACATATTAAAATGTAATTTCAAGTTTTTGATTTCAGAACTTACCTATTTTTAGCAGAAATAGTGATGTTACCCCTTGTCATTTTTGGCAAAAAATGAAATTTGCTGGCATGGCCATTTTTAAATGGCAATCTATAATTCTGATCTTAACGAGTCTAAAAAGGTATACCACTCAAAGATCGGACTTATTTTGGCCGAGATATGCAAGTTATGAAGCTCCAAAAATCTTATTTTTTTGTTAATGCTGAAAATATTACATGGTCATCTTTGAATGCTCATAACTCGGGTATTTGATGTCGGATCATGGTCATTTTTGGCAAAAAATTAAATTAGCTGGCATGGCCATTTTTAAATGGCAATCTATAATTCTGATCTTAACGAGTCTAAAAAAGTTTACCACTCAAAGATCGGACTTATTTTGGCCGAGATATGCAAGTTATGAAGCTCCAAAAATCTTATTTTTTTGTTAATGCTGAAAATATTACATGGTCATCTTTGAATGCTCATAACTCGGGTATTTGATGTCGGATCATGGTCATTTTTGGAAAAAAATTAAATTTGCTGGCATGGCCATTTTTAAATGGCAATCTTTAATTCTGATCTTAACGAGTCTAAAAAGGTATACCACTCAAAGATCGGACTTATTTTGGCCGAGATATGCAAGTTATAAAGCATGGTCATCTTTGAATGTTCATAACTCGGGTATTTGATGTCGGATCGTGGAAATTTAAAACGTTTTAGACTCGTGAAAGTGAACATATTAAAATGTAATTTCAAGTCTTTGAATGCTCATAACTTACCGGTATTTAGCAGAAATAGTCGATGTTACTCATGGTCATTTTTGGCAAAAAATGAAATTTGCTGGCATGGCCATTTTTAAATGGCAATCTATAATTCTGATCTTAACGAGTCTAAAAAGGTATACCACTCAAAGATCGAACTTATTTTAGCCGAGATATGCAAGTTATGAAGCTCCAAAAATCGATTTTTTTTGTTAATGCTGAAAATATTACATGGTCATCTTTGAATGCTCATAACTCGGGTATTTGATGTCGGATCATGGTCATTTTTGGCAAAAATTGAAAATTGCTGGCATGGCCATTTTTAAATGGCAATCTATAATTCTGATCTTAACGAGTCTAGAAAGGAATACCAATCAAAGATCGGACTTATTTTGGCCGAGATATGCAACTTTAAAGTTTTTTTTTATGGTCATTTTTGAATGCTCATAACTCGGGTATTTGATGTCGGATCGTGGAAATTTAAAACGTTTTAGACTTGTGGAAGTGTACATAATAAAATGTTATTTCAAGTTTTTGATTTCAGAACTGACCCATTTTTAGCAGAAATAGTGATGTTACCCCTTGTCATTTTTGTCAAAAAATGAAATTTGCTGGCATGGCCATTTTTAAATGGCAATCTATAATTCTGATCCTAACGAGTCTAAAAAGGTATACCACTCAAAGATCGGACTTATTTTGGCCGAGATATGCAAGTTATGAAGCTCCAAAAATCTTATTTTTTTGTTAATGCTGAAAATATTACATGGTCATCTTTGAATGCCCATAACTCGGGTATTTGATGTCGGATCATGGTAATTTTTGGCAAAAAATTAAATTTGCTGGCATGGCCATTTTTAAATGGCAATCTATAATTCTGATCTTAACGAGTCTAAAAAGGTATACCACTCAAAGATCGGACTTATTTTGGCCGAGATATGCAAGTTATGAAGCTCCAAAAATCTTATTTTTTTGTTAATGCTGAAAATATTACATGGTCATCTTTGAATGCTCATAACTCGGGTATTTGATGTCGGATCATGGTCATTTTTGGCAAAAAATGAAATTTGCTGGCATGGCCATTTTTAAATGGCAATCTATAATTCTGATCTTAACGAGTCTAAAAAGGTATACCACTCAAAGATCGGACTTATTTTGGCCGAGATATGCAAGTTATGAAGCTCCAAAAATCGAATTTTTTTGTTAATGCTGAAAATATTACATGGTCATCTTTGAATGCTCATAACTCGGGTATTTGATGTCGGATCATGGTCATTTTTGGCAAATAATGAAATTTGCTGGCATGGCCATTTTTAAATGGCAATCTATAATTCTGATCTTAACGAGTCTAAAAAGGTATACCACTCAAAGATCGGACTTATTTTGGCCGAGATATGCAAGTAATGAAGCTCCAAAAATCTTATTTTTTTGTTAATGCTGAAAATATTACATGGTCATCTTTGAATGCTCATAACTCGGGTATTTGATGTCGGATGATGGTCATTTTTGGGAAAAAATTAAATTTGCTGGCATGGCCATTTTTAAATGGCAATCTTTAATTCTGATCTTAACGAGTCTAAAAAGGAATACCACTCAAAGATCGGACTTATTTTGGCCGAGATATGCAAGTTATGAAGCTCCAAAAATCTTATTTTTTTGTTAATGCTGAAAATATTATATGGTCATCTTTGAATGCTCATAACTCGGGTATTTGATGTCGGATCATGTTCATTTTTGGCAAAAAATTAAATTAGCTGGCATGGCCATTTTAAAATGGAAATCTATAATTCTGATCTTAACGAGTCTAAAAAGGTATACCACTCAAAGATTGGACTTATTTTGGCCGAGATATGCAAGTTATGAAGCTCCAAAAATCTTATTTTTTTGTTAATGCTGAAAATATTACATGGTCATCTTTGAATGCTCATAACTCGGGTATTTGATGTCGGATCATGGTCATTTTTGGAAAAAAATTAAATTTGCTGGCATGGCCATTTTTAAATGGCAATCTTCAATTCTGATCTTAACGAGTCTAAAAAGGAATACCACTCAAAGATCGGACTTATTTTGGCCGAGATATGCAAGTTATAAAGCATGGTCATCTTTGAATGTTCATAACTCGGGTATTTGATGTCGGATCGTGGAAATTTAAAACGTTTTAGACTCGTGGAAGTGTACATATTAAAATGTAATTTCAAGTTTTTGATTTCAGAACTTACCTATTTTTAGCAGAAATAGTGATGTTACCCCTTGTCATTTTTGGCAAAAAATGAAATTTGCTGGCATGGCCATTTTTAAATGGCAATCTATAATTCTGATCTTAACGAGTCTTAAAAGGTATACCACTCAAAGATCGAACTTATTTTAGCCGAGATATGCAAGTTATGAAGCTCCAAAAATCGTATTTTTTTGTTAATGCTGAAAATATTACATGGTCATCTTTGAATGCTCATAACTCGGGTATTTGATGTCGGATCATGGTCATTTTTGGCAAAAATTGAAAATTGCTGGCATGGCCATTTTTAAATGGCAATCTATAATTCTGATCTTAACGAGTCTAGAAAGGAATACCAATCAAAGATCGGACTTATTTTGGCCGAGATATGCAACTTTAAAGTATGGTCATTTTTGAATGCTCATAACTCGGGTATTTGATGTCGGATCGTGGAAATTTAAAACGTTTTAGACTTGTGGAAGTGTACATAATAAAATGTTATTTCAAGTTTTTGATTTCAGAACTGACCCATTTTTAGCAGAAATAGTGATGTTACCCCTTGTCATTTTTGTCAAAAAATGAAATTTGCTGGCATGGCCATTTTTAAATGGCAATCTATAATTCTGATCCTAACGAGTCTTTAAAGGTATACCACTCAAAGATCGGACTTATTTTGGCCGAGATATGCAAGTTATGAAGCTCCAAAAATCGAATTTTTTTGTTAATGCTGAAAATATTACATGGTCATCTTTGAATGCCCATAACTCGGGTATTTGATGTCGGATCATGGTAATTTTTGGCAATAAATTAAATTTGCTGGCATGGCCATTTTTAAATGGCAATCTATAATTCTGATCTTAACGAGTCTAAAAAGGTATACCACTCAAAGATCGGACTTATTTTGGCCGAGATATGCAAGTTATGAAGCTCCAAAAATCTTATTTTTTTGTTAATGCTGAAAATATTACATGGTCATCTTTGAATGCTCATAACTCGGGTATTTGATGTCGGATCATGGTCATTTTTGGCAAAAAATGAAATTTGCTGGCATGGCCATTTTTAAATGGCAATCTATAATTCTGATCTTAACGAGTCTAAAAAGGTATACCACTCAAAGATCGGACTTATTTTGGCCGAGATATGCAAGTTATGAAGCTCCAAAAATCTTATTTTTTTGTTAATGCTGAAAATATTACATGGTCATCTTTGAATGCTCATAACTCGGGTATTTGATGTCGGATGATGGTCATTTTTGGCAAAAAATGAAATTTGCTGGCATGGCCATTTTTAAATGGCAATCTATAATTCTGATCTTAACGAGTCTAAAAAGGAATACCACTCAAAGATCGGACTTATTTTGGCCGAGATATGCAAGTTATGAAGCTCCAAAAATCTTATTTTTTTGTTAATGCTGAAAATATTACATGGTCATCTTTGAATGCTCATAACTCGGGTATTTGATGTCGGATCATGGTCATTTTTGGCAAAAAATGAAATTTGTCTGCCATGGCTATTTTTAAATGGCAATCTATAATTCTGATCTTAACGAGTCTAAAAAGGTATACCACTCAAAGATCGGACTTATTTTGGCTGAGATATGCAAGTTATGAAGCTCCAAAAATCTTATTTTTTTGTTAATGCTGAAAATATTACATGGTCATCTTTGAATGCTCATAACTCGGGTATTTGATGTCGGATCATGGTCATTTTTGGCAAAAAATGAAATTTGCTGGCATGGCCATTTTTAAATGGCAATCTATAATTCTGATCTTAACGAGTCTAAAAAGGTATACCACTCAAAGATCGGACTTATTTTGGCCGAGATATGCAAGTTATGAAGCTCCAAAAATCTTATTTTTTTGTTAATGCTGAAAATATTACATGGTCATCTTTGAATGCTCATAACTCGGGTATTTGATGTCGGATCATGGTCATTTTTGGCAAAAAATTAAATTTGCTGGCATGGCCATTTTTAAATGGCAATCTATAATTCTGATCTTAACGAGTCTAAAAAGGAATACCACTCAAAGATCGGACTTATTTTGGCCGAGATATGCAAGTTATGAAGCTCCAAAAATCTTATTTTTTTGTTAATGCTGAAAATATTACATGGTCATCTTTGAATGCTCATAACTCGGGTATTTGATGTCGGATCATGGTCATTTTTGGGAAAAAATGAAATTTGCTGGCATGGCCATTTTTAAATGGCAATCTATAATTCTGATCTTAACGAGTCTAAAAAGGAATACCACTCAAAGATCGGACTTATTTTGGCCGAGATATGCAAGTTATGAAGCTCCAAAAATCTTATTTTTTTGTTAATGCTGAAAATATTACATGGTCATCTTTGAATGCTCATAACTCGGGTATTTGATGTCGGATCATGGTCATTTTTGGCAAAAAATTAAATTTGCTGGCATGGCCATTTTTAAATGGCAATCTATAATTCTGATCTTAACGAGTCTAAAAAGGTATACCACTCAAAGATCGGACTTATTTTAGCCGAGATATGCAAGTTATGAAGCTCCAAAAATCTTATTTTTTTGTTAATGCTGAAAATATTACATGGTCATCTTTGAATGCTCATAACTCGGGTATTTGATGTCGGATCATGGTCATTTTTGGCAAAAAATGAAAATTGCTGGCATGGCCATTTTTAAATGGCAATCTATAATTCTGATCTTAACGAGTCTAGAAAGGAATACCACTCAAAGATCGGACTTATTTTGGCCGAGATATGCAACTTATAAAGTTTTTTTAATTTAATGGTCATTTTTGAATGCTCATAACTCGGGTATTTGATGTCGGATCGTGGAAATTTAAAACGTTTTAGACTTGTGGAAGTGTACATAATAAAATGTTATTTCAAGTTTTTGATTTCAGAACTGACCCATTTTTAGCAGAAATAGTGATGTTACCCCTTGTCATTTTTGGCAAAAAATGAAATTTGCTGGCATGGCCATTTTTAAATGGCAATCTATAATTCTGATCTTAACGAGTCTTTAAAAGGTATACCACTCAAAGATCGGACTTATTTTGGCCGAGATATGCAAGTTATGAAGCTCCAAAAATCTTATTTTTTTGTTAATGCTGAAAATATTACATGGTCATCTTTGAATGCTCATAACTCGGGTATTTGATGTCGGATCATGGTCATTTTTGGCAAAAAATGAAATTTGCTGGCATGGCCATTTTTAAATGGCAATCTATAATTCTGATCTTAACGAGTCTAAAAAGGTATACCACTCAAAGATCGGACTTATTTTGGCCGAGATATGCAAGTTATGAAGCTCCAAAAATCTTATTTTTTTGTTAATGCTGAAAATATTACATGGTCATCTTTGAATGCTCATAACTCGGGTATTTGATGTCGGATCATGGTCATTTTTGGGAAAAAATGAAATTTGCTGGCATGGCCATTTTTAAATGGCAATCTATAATTCTGATCTTAACGAGTCTAAAAAGGTATACCACTCAAAGATCGGACTTATTTTGGCCGAGATATGCAAGTTATGAAGCTCCAAAAATCTTATTTTTTTGTTAATGCTGAAAATATTACATGGTCATCTTTGAATGCTCATAACTCGGGTATTTGATGTCGGATCATGGTCATTTTTGGCAAAAAATGAAATTTGCTGGCATGGCCATTTTTAAATGGCAATCTATAATTCTGATCTTAACGAGTCTAAAAAGGTATACCACTCAAAGATCGGACTTATTTTGGCCGAGATATGCAAGTTATGAAGCTCCAAAAATCTTATTTTTTTGTTAATGCTGAAAATATTACATGGTCATCTTTGAATGCTCATAACTCGGGTATTTGATGTCGGATCATGGTCATTTTTGGGAAAAAATGAAATTTGCTGGCATGGCCATTTTTAAATGGCAATCTATAATTCTGATCTTAACGAGTCTAAAAAGGTATACCACTCAAAGATCGGACTTATTTTGGCCGAGATATGCAAGTTATGAAGCTCCAAAAATCTTATTTTTTTGTTAATGCTGAAAATATTACATGGTCATCTTTGAATGCTCATAACTCGGGTATTTGATGTCGGATCATGGTCATTTTTGGCAAAAAATGAAATTTGCTGGCATGGCCATTTTTAAATGGCAATCTATAATTCTGATCTTAACGAGTCTAAAAAGGTATACCACTCAAAGATCGGACTTATTTTGGCCGAGATATGCAAGTTATGAAGCTCCAAAAATCTTATTTTTTTGTTAATGCTGAAAATATTACATGGTCATCTTTGAATGCTCATAACTCGGGTATTTGATGTCGGATCATGGTCATTTTTGGCAAAAAATGAAATTTGCTGGCATGGCCATTTTTAAATGGCAATCTATAATTCTGATCTTAACGAGTCTAAAAAGGTATACCACTCAAAGATCGGACTTATTTTGGCCGAGATATGCAAGTTATGAAGCTCCAAAAATCTTATTTTTTTGTTAATGCTGAAAATATTACATGGTCATCTTTGAATGCTCATAACTCGGGTATTTGATGTCGGATCATGGTCATTTTTGGCAAAAAATGAAATTTGCTGGCATGGCCATTTTTAAATGGCAATCTATAATTCTGATCTTAACGAGTCTAAAAAGGTATACCACTCAAAGATCGGACTTATTTTGGCCGAGATATGCAAGTTATGAAGCTCCAAAAATCTTATTTTTTTGTTAATGCTGAAAATATTACATGGTCATCTTTGAATGCTCATAACTCGGGTATTTGATGTCGGATCATAGTCATTTTTGGCAAAAAATGAAATTTGCTGGCATGGCCATTTTTAAATGGCAATCTATAATTCTGATCTT
The DNA here is from genome assembly GCA_035045305.1 of Drosophila maculinotata. Lineage (NCBI taxonomy): Eukaryota > Metazoa > Arthropoda > Insecta > Diptera > Drosophilidae > Drosophila > Drosophila maculinotata. The sequence goes on along the minus strand of JAWNPD010000005.1, from coordinate 7,592 downwards.
AACGAGTCTAAAAAGGTATACCACTCAAAGATCGGACTTATTTTGGCCGAGATATGCAAGTTATGAAGCTCCAAAAATCTTATTTTTTTGTTAATGCTGAAAATATTACATGGTCATCTTTGAATGCTCATAACTCGGGTATTTGATGTCGGATCATGGTCATTTTTGGCAAAAAATTAAATTTGCTGGCATGGCCATTTTTAAATGGCAATCTTTAATTCTGATCTTAACGAGTCTAAAAAGGAATACCACTCAAAGATCGGACTTATTTTGGCCGAGATATTCAAGTTATGAAGCTCCAAAAATCTTATTTTTTTGTTAATGCTGAAAATATTACATGGTCATCTTTGAATGCTCATAACTCGGGTATTTGATGTCGGATGATGGTCATTTTTGGGAAAAAATTAAATTTGCTGGCATGGCCATTTTTAAATGGCAATCTTTAATTCTGATCTTAACGAGTCTAAAAAGGAATACCACTCAAAGATCGGACTTATTTTGGCCGAGATATGCAAGTTATGAAGCTCCAAAAATCTTATTTTTTTTGTTAATGCTGAAAATATTACATGGTCATCTTTGAATGCTCATAACTCGGGTATTTGATGTCGGATCATGGTCATTTTTGGCAAAAAATTAAATTTGCTGGCATGGCCATTTTTAAATGGCAATCTATAATTCTGATCTTAACGAGTCTAAAAAGGTATACCACTCAAAGATCGGACTTATTTTGGCCGAGATATGCAAGTTATGAAGCTCCAAAAATCTTATTTTTTTGTTAATGCTGAAAATATTACATGGTCATCTTTGAATGCTCATAACTCAGGTATTTGATGTCGGATCATGGTCATTTTTGGGAAAAAATGAAATTTGCTGGCATGGCCATTTTTAAATGGCAATCTTTAATTCTGATCTTAACGAGTCTAAAAAGGAATACCACTCAAAGATCGGACTTATTTTGGCCGAGATATTCAAGTTATGAAGCTCCAAAAATCTTATTTTTTTGTTAATGCTGAAAATATTACATGGTCATCTTTGAATGCTCATAACTCGGGTATTTGATGTCGGATGATGGTCATTTTTGGCAAAAAATTAAATTTGCTGGCATGGCCATTTTTAAATGGCAATCTATAATTCTGATCTTAACGAGTCTAAAAAGGTATACCACTCAAAGATCGGACTTATTTTGGCCGAGATATGCAAGTTATGAAGCTCCAAAAATCTTATTTTTTTGTTAATGCTGAAAATATTACATGGTCATCTTTGAATGCTCATAACTCGGGTATTTGATGTCGGATCATGGTCATTTTTGGGAAAAAATTAAATTTGCTGGCATGGCCATTTTTAAATGGCAATCTTTAATTCTGATCTTAACGAGTCTAAAAAGGAATACCACTCAAAGATCGGACTTATTTTGGCCGAGATATTCAAGTTATGAAGCTCCAAAAATCTTATTTTTTTGTTAATGCTGAAAATATTACATGGTCATCTTTGAATGCTCATAACTCGGGTATTTGATGTCGGATGATGGTCATTTTTGGGAAAAAATTAAATTTGCTGGCATGGCCATTTTTAAATGGCAATCTTTAATTCTGATCTTAACGAGTCTAAAAAGGAATACCACTCAAAGATCGGACTTATTTTGGCCGAGATATGCAAGTTATGAAGCTCCAAAAATCTTATTTTTTTGTTAATGCTGAAAATATTACATGGTCATCTTTGAATGCTCATAACTCGGGTATTTGATGTCGGATCATGGTCATTTTTGGCAAAAAATGAAATTTGCTGGCATGGCCATTTTTAATTGGCAATCTATAATTCTGATCTTAACGAGTCTAAAAAGGTATACCACTCAAAGATCGGACTTATTTTGGCCGAGATATGCAAGTAATGAAGCTCCAAAAATCTTATTTTTTTGTTAATGCTGAAAATATTACATGGTCATCTTTGAATGCTCATAACTCAGGTATTTGATGTCGGATCATGGTCATTTTTGGCAAAAAATTAAATTTGCTGGCATGGCCATTTTTAAATGGCAATCTTTAATTCTGATCTTAACGAGTCTAAAAAGGAATACCACTCAAAGATCGGACTTATTTTGGCCGAGATATTCAAGTTATGAAGCTCCAAAAATCTTATTTTTTTGTTAATGCTGAAAATATTACATGGTCATCTTTGAATGCTCATAACTCGGGTATTTGATGTCGGATCATGGTCATTTTTGGCAAAAAATTAAATTTGCTGGCATGGCCATTTTTAAATGGCAATCTATAATTCTGATCTTAACGAGTCTAAAAAGGAATACCACTCAAAGATCGGACTTATTTTGGCCGAGATATGCAAGTTATGAAGCTCCAAAAATCTTATTTTTTTGTTAATGCTGAAAATATTACATGGTCATCTTTGAATGCTCATAACTCGGGTATTTGATGTCGGATCATGGTCATTTTTGGCAAAAAATTAAATTTGCTGGCATGGCCATTTTTAAATGGCAATCTATAATTCTGATCTTAACGAGTCTAAAAAGGTATACCACTCAAAGATCGGACTTATTTTGGCCGAGATATGCAAGTTATGAAGTTCCAAAAATCTTATTTTTTTGTTAATGCTGAAAATATTACATGGTCATCTTTGAATGCTCATAACTCGGGTATTTGATGTCGGATCATGGTCATTTTTGGCAAAAAATGAAATTTGCTGGCATGGCCATTTTTAAATGGCAATCTATAATTCTGATCTTAACGAGTCTAAAAAGGTATACCACTCAAAGATCGGACTTATTTTGGCCGAGATATGCAAGTTATGAAGCTCCAAAAATCTTATTTTTTTGTTAATGCTGAAAATATTACATGGTTATCTTTGAATGCTCATAACTCGGGTATTTGATGTCGGATCATGGTACATTTTTGGCAAAAAATGAAATTTGCTGGCATGGCCATTTTTAAATGGCAATCTATAATTCTGATCTTAACGAGTCTAAAAAGGTATACCACTCAAAGATCGGACTTATTTTGGCCGAGATATGCAAGTTATGAAGCTCCAAAAATCTTATTTTTTTGTTAATGCTGAAAATATTACATGGTCATCTTTGAATGCTCATAACTCGGGTATTTGATGTCGGATGATGGTAATTTTTGGGAAAAAATGAAATTTGCTGGCATGGCCATTTTTAAATGGCAATCTTTAATTCTGATCTTAACGAGTCTGAAAAGGTATACCACTCAAAGATCGGACTTATTTTGGCCGAGATATGCAAGTTATGAAGCTCCAAAAATCTTATTTTTTTGTTAATGCTGAAAATATTACATGGTCATCTTTGAATGCTCATAACTCGGGTATTTGATGTCGGATGATGGTCATTTTTGGCAAAAAATTAAATTTGCTGGCATGGCCATTTTTAAATGGCAATCTTATAATTCTGATCTTAACGAGTCTAAAAAGGAATACCACTCAAAGATCGGACTTATTTTGGCCGAGATATGCAAGTTATGAAGCTCCAAAAATCTTATTTTTTTGTTAATGCTGAAAATATTACATGGTCATCTTTGAATGCTCATAACTCGGGTATTTGATGTCGGATCATGGTCATTTTTGGCAAAAAATTAAATTTTCTGGCATGGCTATTTTTAAATGGCAATCTATAATTCTGATCTTAACGAGTCTAAAAAGGTATACCACTCAAAGATCGGACTTATTTTGGCTGAGATATGCAAGTTATGAAGCTCCAAAAATCTTATTTTTTTGTTAATGCTGAAAATATTACGTGGTCATCTTTGAATGCTCATAACTCGGGTATTTGATGTCGGATCATGGTCATTTTTGGCAAAAAATTAAATTTACTGGCATGGCCATTTTTAAATGGCAATCTATTATTCTGATCTTAACGAGTCTAAAAAGGTATACCACTCAAAGATCGGACTTATTTTGGCCGAGATATGCAAGCTATGAAGCTCCAAAAATCTTATTTTTTTGTTAATGCTATAAATATTACATGGTCATTTTTGAATGCTCATAGCTCGGGTATTTGATGTCGGATCATGGTCATTTTTGGCAAAAAATGAAATTTGCTGGCATGGCCATTTTTAAATGGCAATCTATAATTCTGATCTTAACGAGTCTAAAAAGGAATACCACTCAAAGATCGGACTTATTTTGGCCGAGATATGCAAGTTATGAAGCTCCAAAAATCTTATTTTTTGTTAATGCTGAAAATATTACATGGTCATCTTTGAATGCTCATAACTCGGGTATTTGATGTCGGATCATGGTCATTTTTGGCAAAAAATTAAATTTTCTGGCATGGCTATTTTTAAATGGCAATCTATAATTCTGATCTTAACGAGTCTAAAAAGGTATACCACTCAAAGATCGGACTTATTTTGGCTGAGATATGCAAGTTATGAAGCTCCAAAAATCTTATTTTTTTGTTAATGCTGAAAATATTACGTGGTCATCTTTGAATGCTCATAACTCGGGTATTTGATGTCGGATCATGGTCATTTTTGGCAAAAAATTAAATTTGCTGGCATGGCCATTTTTAAATGGCAATCTATTATTCTGATCTTAACGAGTCTAAAAAGGTATACCACTCAAAGATCGGACTTATTTTGGCCGAGATATGCAAGCTATGAAGCTCCAAAAATCTTATTTTTTTGTTAATGCTAAAAATATTACATGGTCATTTTTGAATGCTCATAGCTCGGGTATTTGATGTCGGATCATGGTCATTTTTGGCAAAAAATGAAATTTGCTGGCATGGCCATTTTTAAATGGCAATCTATAATTCTGATCTTAACGAGTCTAAAAAGGTATACCACTCAAAGATCGGACTTATTTTGGCCGAGATATGCAAGTTATGAAGCTCCAAAAATCTTATTTTTTTGTTAATGCTGAAAATATTACATGGTCATCTTTGAATGCTCATAACTCGGGTATTTGATGTCGGATCATGGTCATTTTTGGAAAAAAATTAAATTTGCTGGCATGGCCATTTTTAAATGGCAATCTATAATTCTGATCTTAACGAGTCTAAAAAGGTATACCACTCAAAGATCGGACTTATTTTGGCCGAGATATGCAAGTTATGAAGCTCCAAAAATCTTATTTTTTGTTAATGCTGAAAATATTACATGGTTATCTTTGAATGCTCATAACTCGGGTATTTGATGTCGGGTCATGGTCATTTTTGGCAAAAAATTAAATTTGCTGGCATGGCCATTTTTAAATGGCAATCTATAATTCTGATCTTAACGAGTCTAAAAAGGTATACCACTCAAAGATCGGACTTATTTTGGCCGAGATATGCAAGTTATGAAGCTCCAAAAATCTTATTTTTTTGTTAATGCTGAAAATATTACATGGTCATCTTTGAATGCTCATAACTCGGGTATTTGATGTCGGATCATGGTCATTTTTGGCAAAAAATGAAATTTGCTGGCATGGCCATTTTTAAATGGCAATCTATAATTCTGATCTTAACGAGTCTAAAAAGGTATACCACTCAAAGATCGGACTTATTTTGGCCGAGATATGCAAGTTATGAAGCTCCAAAAATCTTATTTTTTTGTTAATGCTGAAAATATTACATGGTCATCTTTGAATGCTCATAACTCGGGTATTTGATGTCAAATCATGGTCATTTTTGGCAAAAAATGAAATTTGCTGGCATGGCCATTTTTAAATGGCAATCTATAACTCTGATCTTAACGAGTCTAAAAAGGTATACCACTCAAAGATCGGACTTATTTTGGCCGAGATACGAAAGTTATGAAGCTCCAAAAATCTTATTTTTTTGTTAATGCTGAAAATATTACATGGTCATCTTTGAATGTTCATAACTCGGGTATTTGATGTCGGATCATGGTCATTTTTGGAAAAAAATGAAATTTGCTGGCATGGCCATTTTTAAATGGCAATCTATAATTCTGATCTTAACGAGTCTAAAAAGGTATACCACTCAAAGATCGGACTTATTTTGGCCGAGATATGCAAGTTATGAAGCTCCAAAAATCTTATTTTTTTGTTAATGCTGAAAATATTACTTGGTTATCTTTGAATGCTCATAACTCGGGTATTTGATGTCGGATGATGGTCATTTTTGGAAAAAAATGAAATTTTCTGGCATGGCCATTTTTAAATGGCAATCTATAATTCTGATCTTAACAAGTCTAAAAAGGTATACCACTCAAAGATCGGACTTATTTTGGCCGAGATATGCAAGTTATGAAGCTCCAAAAATCTTATTTTTTTGTTAATGCTGAAAATATTACATGGTCATCTTTGAATGCTCATAACTCGGGTATTTGATGTCGGATCATGGTCATTTTTGGAAAAAATGAAATTTGCTGGCATGGCCATTTTTAAATGGCAATCTATAATTCTGATCTTAACGAGTCTAAAAAGGTATACCACTCAAAGATCGGACTTATTTTGGCCGAGATATGCAAGTTATGAAGCTCCAAAAATCTTATTTTTTTGTTAATGCTGAAAATATTACATGGTTATCTTTGAATGCTCATAACTCGGGTATTTGATGTCGGGTCATGGTCATTTTTGGCAAAAAATTAAATTTGCTGGCATGGCCATTTTTAAATGGAAATCTATAATTCTGATCTTAACGAGTCTAAAAAGGTATACCACTCTAAGATCGGACTTATTTTGGCCGAGATATTCAAGCTGTGAAGCTCCAAAAATCTTATTTTTTTGTTAATGCTGAAAATATTACATGGTCATCTTTGAATGCTCATAACTCGGGTATTTGATGTCGGATCATGGTCATTTTAGCAAAAACGAAATTTGCTGACATGGCCATTTTTAAATGGCAATCTATAATTCTGATCTTAACGAGTCTAAAAAGGTATACCACTCAAAGATCGGACTTATTTTGGCCGAGATACGCAAGTTATGAAGCGCCAAAAATCTTATTTTTTTGTTAATGCTGAAAATATTACATGGTCATCTTTGAATGCTCATAAGTCGGGTATTTGATGTCGGATCATGGTCATTTTTGGAAAAAAATGAAATTTGCTGGCATGGCCATTTTTAAATGGCAATCTATAATTCTGATCTTAACGAGTCTAAAAAGGTATACCACTCAAAGATCGGACTTATTTTGGCCGAGATATGCCAGTTATGAAGCTCCAAAAATCTTATTTTTTTTGTTAATGCTGAAAATATTACATGGTCATCTTTGAATGCTCATAACTCGGGTATTTGATGTCGGATCATGGTCATTTTTGGCAAAAAATGAAATTTGCTGGCATGGCCATTTTTAAATGGCAATCTTTAATTCTGATCTTAACGAGTCTAAAAGGTATACCACTCAAAGATCGGACTTATTTTGGCCGAGATATGCAAGTTATGAAGCTCCAAAAATCTTATTTTTTGTTAATGCTGAAAATATTACATGGTTATCTTTGAATGCTCATAACTCGGGTATTTGATGTCGGGTCATGGTCATTTTTGGCAAAAAATTAAATTTGCTGGCATGGCCATTTTTAAATGGCAATCTATAATTCTGATCTTAATGAGTCTAAAAAGGTATACCACCTCAAAGATCGGACTTATTTTGTACGAGATACTGCGAAGTTATGAAG
>JAWNPD010000497.1:0-151292 GCA_035045305.1 Drosophila maculinotata | reverse complement strand
ATATGTATATAAAAGTGCAAGTATGTGTTTGTGAAACATCTATCGCTGATGCCGCATACATATGTACGTGTACACAAAAAAAAAGAAGAAAGATAATCAAACCCACTCATCTTGCTAGAAACTAATTAGTGCTACATTACCTGCTGTATTAAACAGAGAGAGAAAAAACATCATTAAGTAAACAAAATTTTATATTTTTATTAAATTTGCTTAGGATTATAACTGCATTGCGCAGAATGAATCTAAGCAATACATAATTAATGTCTGTATATATTAGCATATATATTTATGAAAACATAATAGATTAATGCATCGTTCAAAAACCCAGTTTAATTAAACAACAAATAAATTAAATAAATATGGATGTTATATATAGATACCACCACAAAGATTACAATGGCAAACTATTAGTAAACAAATTATTAAAATACAATAGTACAAATATACACATAAATATATATTGATATAGATAAAACTTATTTCATATATATATACTCTTTTACAGACGGTAATACTTCATTCTCACTGCAAGGATCCACACGAACTACACTAAGGATTAAGTTTTAACAAAAAAATTAAGACAAATCAACATTAAACACCATATATATACACTATACACAAAAAATATAGGTAGAGTCAGGAAAATAATTCCGTCTAGAGGCGTAAAGCGCACAAGTAGTGTACCAGATATAAGAGAAGAAACCCGTTTTGAGATCATGTCTCTTAACCAGGAAATACCCCCGCCTCAAAGGGTAAATGGACCTATGCACGATATTATAGGTAGCTTCGAGATTTCTGATTTGATTGAAACCATGCCCACATATGAGGGTAATAAAGAGGGATTAAGAGAATTTATAGCTAACGTTGAGGAAATATTAATGTTAATAAGAAGAGCAGATCAAACCCCAACCGGGTTAATGATACTAAGAGCTATACGAAACAAAATTCAGGGTAGAGCAAATGAAGTACTATATCAGTCAGGAGTAAAACTCAATTGGGATGACATAAAGAGTAAACTTATAAATCATTTTGCGGACAAAAGAACGGAATACAACCTTATTGCAGAACTAGGCATTCTTACCCTTCAAAGTCATTCAGTAGATATACTATATGAAAAGATAACAGACATACAAAGAACCTTGTTTAACATAATTGATCAAAAGGAATTTAATATCACCGTTATTGACACAAAAAGAGAGTTCTTTACCAATCTATGTTTAACCACATTTGTAAAAGGCCTGCGAGGACCATTAGGTACAAAAGTTCGGGGTAGAAACCCCTCTCACATAGTCACAGCATACGAGATAGCTATTTCAGAAAAGGAAATTTATAATAACCAAAGACAGGCAAAACGTGTAAACCTAAGTTACATAAGTTACCCAAGACCAAACCAATCAGTTGAACAAGCTTCGGGATCAAACGGACAATACAACCAAAACACGGAACGAAGTTGCTCAAAAGAACGAAGAGTGAACAATAATATTGTAGATACGAACAGACAAAATAATGAAAACAATAGACAACAGAACGGTTATAATAACGAATCCTATGGAACAAATAATAAATTTAGCGGACAATCGAGACGTGGAGGAAAGGGAAACTATAATAATAGTGGACAAACCAGATCATCGAACTTCTCACAACAATCATCTAGAACACCAAACTACAACAGATCAGGGTACATAAGTAAAGAGAGGCACGGATCAGTACTACCGTATATCTTAATACACGCCCCATGTGGTAGACAATTAAAGTTCCTTATACGTACAGGATCTGCATCCTCATTTATAGACCCCCAATTCATCCCACAAAAATATCATGTAAAATTACAAGAGCCAAAAATTATAAAGACCATAACTAACACACACGCACTTGGCTTAGCTGCCACAGTAGATCTGTTTGAAGAATTTAAACAAGATGGGAAAGTTTACTTTTTATTATTCAAATTCCATTCATTTTTTGATGGTCTTATAGGGATCGATATATTAAAGCAATTAAAGGCAATAGTAGATTTAAACGAAAACAGTTTACAAACACGAAACACAAAAATACCCATTCACACAAAAGAGGACGTTTTTTTTGATTTTTGATTTTTGAAGTGTACTCTTATTTATACACAAAAGAGAATAAAATAGGAGTAAAGCACGTAATAGAAGATGCAACCAGAAAAAACAGTAGAAACCAGTAACTCACAAAGAGGGAACATTTTACTGTCAAGGAATACATTTCAATGAGGGACTTTTTATATCAAACGGATTGTATTGGAAAACGTCATTTATTTAGATACCCCTTTAGAATTAACTAGTTATAACGATCAACACATTAAAGTAAATAAAGCCTTCGAAGAAAATTCTGGGACATTAATTAATTCAAAAAACTTTCATTATAAGATAAGAACAATGGATCTCTGAAGAAATAAAACAACTGAAAAATCGTTGTTTAGTTTTTCTAGAAATATTTTATTATTGCCTTTCTAAAACATCACTCTACGAATGCTGTCAAACATTTTTAAGCAAAATTACTGCTAAGATGGTTAAATACTATACGACATTGAATGTTAAATAACTTATTTGTTCCTCCACACGTATTTTTAGAGATATGACCTTACGCATACTCATACATTTCAATGCCATCTTTATGTCCTCAATTTCACTTCCATTGGACACTTAATAAAGAAGCACGCAGCTTGCAGCGTGTGCTTGTATGTGTGTGTGTGTGTATGAATGCAGATAAATGATTATTTAATGTATAGGTTGTGTTCAGGGTATCTTCTAATCGGGCAGTCTCGACTAGAGCACTATTTATTGTTCTTCTAGTGCCTCCTGTTTTAATAATACACCGATATATTACATATATTACATGTAGTAGGAGCGATTTTATAGGCCAATCACACAGAGCAACATATATCGGAACGCATGGGAATTTGTGGATGATGTGAAACGACGTTCACACAGACAACATCTAACATCTCACAGCTCTGAACTGAGAAGTGTCATTTGTGAAATATAAATTAAATATGGATTTTAATAAAGATTTGGCGAATAATTTACAAGCTATTACCAATAAACAAAATGAAATGGACACCGAATGTATTGAAGACAAGGATAATTATGCCGACGAGGATTACGGCATATGTATGCACATACCACGGAGCATTTGGCATGTTTGTAGTAAAGTGCTCCTTGAATAAGTTGATTCCTATTCATTTGTATAGTTTAGAAGCGGCTTGTGATGTTTTGGGAGAAGGACGTGCCAGACAACAATTCTCAGCTTTTGTAATACCCTAGGGTCAGCCTCTGAATACCCAACAATAGGCAGTTTGTTCGGTGTTTCAGCAAATAGTGTCTGCAATATTATGCACGAATTTTGCAAGGAATAAAATAAAATATGTATTAATTTGTTGAAATACATTTTCAATTTAAGGTATGGATTCATATATGTGAACATTGGCTCTCCGGGTCGATCCAATGATTCGCGGTTATATCGAAACTCGACGAATTCAATTTTCCCAAAAGCTAATGAAGCATCAACATTTGTCCAAAGCTTGAAGAGTGGTCGAAAATGCATTTGGCCATCTAAAGGTCGGACAATTGGAAACTGGTCGCAAATGATGACCGTGAGCAGCCCCACGTGTCAAACACAGCAGTCGGCTGATATTTAGATTGAAATGAAAAATAAAAGAATATTAGGCACTTAATTATCTATTTATTTATTTTATTTCTTATTTTTCCCCATTAACTTGAACACTTCTGCCTGGAATTTTTCTTGGGCTGACTGCATAGTGCGAAGTGTTTCGCGCACCTCCCGTTGGTGCTCTCGTTCGTCACGTTGGTGCTCCCGCACCTCACGTTGGTGCTCTCGCACCTCACGTTGGTGCTCTCGCACCTCACGTTGGTGTTCCGCTTTCTGCTCCCGCTGCAGTCGTTGGTGCTCCCTTTGTAGCTCCAACCGCTCCCGAGATATTTTTACAAGATCGTCATGATAGTCCGGCTTGGAGCGCTTTGCTGGTGGTTCGGTGTTGTTGTTGCTGCTGCTACAGCAAGACACCTCCTGGTCAAAGTCTATAACATCATCTTTAGAGGACTCCTCAGCATCTAATATTGAAGTAAAAATGGGTAAATTTAAGTCAATTTACATATTAATCAGTTAGTAAATAAATACGTACTGTCGTTATCGAGCGTCGGTTTGTCTGAGTTAATGCGAAACGACCCCAATATTTTGTCGACTTGTTCATAGCACTTCCATGCTGATGATGCTCCTCCACTTGTCCCAATTTTTTGCTTTACGTGTCTGAAAGAAGAGACACGTTTTTGTACATACAAGCATATGAACACAAACATCATATCGCATTTACTTGTACTTTCGCGTAATGTTGTCAATTTTAGTCCTTATGTCGTACCAGCCACATTCGAAGCCAGCATTCTTCAATGTCGCTGCCATGTCCATGTATACGTGTGCATTTTTCCGTGTGCCTCTTATATCTTCTATGTTCTCCTGCCAAAGATCTATTAATATGTTCTCCATGTCTGGAGTCCAGCCGACGCGACTCTTCGATGGCTTTTTGCACACTTCAAATTTAATATACATATATGTAATTAAATGTATGAAATATGAACAATAATTTTAAACTTACATATTTGTTTGTTAGTCATAATTACAATTTCAATTTAATTCTTTTTCCTAACCATTTGTTGGGCGGGCTGCTTCGCAACATTGACACTTTATAAGTATTTTTTAGTGGTGCACCAAGGCAACATCTAACATAATTTTCAATGATGACATTTGCATTTGCCGTGCCGAAATTTCCACATCATTCCAACATCCCCAGCGCATTTTCCTATTAAACTTTGTTCCACTCAGTATTTTTTTTCGATATATTTGGTCCACCACTAAAAAATTTTAATTAAGTGGCAACGTTGTCAAGCCCGCACAAAAAATGGGAAGGAAGAATCAAATTGAAATTGTAATTATGACCGACAAACAACAATCTAAGTTAAAATTATTGTTCATATTTCTTGAAGGCGACTGGGCGACATAAGGACTAACATTTTCAGCAATACGCGGAAGTACAGTTAAATACGATATGATATATGTGTTCATATGCCTGTATTTACAACAAACATGTATTTTCTTTCAAACTGGAGAAGCATACAATTGGGCCCAGCTCGGGAGCAGTTGGAGCTGCAGAGGGAGCAATACTGTCAGGGGCGGGAGCTGCGTAGTATGCAGGCAGTCCAAGGACATTTTTAGTCAGAAGTGATAAAGTAAATGGACCAAAAAAAAATAAAAATAAATATATAATAAAGTGTCTGATAATCTTATATTATTCATTTGAAGTTATGTAGATGTCGCTTTGTGTGAATGGGATATTAGAGTACAGGTTATAAGTAAATCTATTTTTAGCTATTATTAAAATTTGGCACTTTGAATAACAGGGTATAAGCGAGCGATTAATATATCTAAACTCTTTTCTTTGTGTAACACCACATAGTGTATAGTTAAATAATGAAATTCAAGTGCTCAACAAACGGATATTTCGATGCCCGTCATTAAATGAACTCACCAACAACGGACCAGGGCTTATATCGCATTTTCACGATTGTAATATCGATAGTTTTGTATACAATGAACAGAAAAATAGTTCAGATTCAAATGAAAATTAATAATCTCATGGATGTGTCATTTTTATTCGAAATATCACCACATTTACAAATATTGTTGATTTGTTTTAGCTTGGTGACATCTGTGCCTTTCTACTATAAAATACTTGTGAATTTTTACTGGCAATTTACTATCGTACCATCTCTAGTGCTGTATCTGGCTATTAAGTATTATACCATCTCTAATGCCTATGTTGTTTTGCACCTAATAATTGAGAAGCATTGTTTATTTACTGCCACCAAATAAATACTGCTGGTGAAACGGCTAAAATGGAGCAAAATGTTAGTCAGACGAGAGTTAATAAGGAGTGCAAGAACGGATACTGTGAATTCATTATAACGGAGCATACTGGGAGCAACGAAATACAAGTCATTAAAAAGGAGCGGAGAGCTAGCGTGGAGGAAACAGAAAATCACATTGACATTGGACTCATAAAAGTAGAACAAGTCGTGAGAAATGAGGCGATGGAAATGGAAAGCGCAGTGTTCCATGCAATACAGGGACCACAAAACAAGTAAGCCATACTTAAGTCTAAATTCTGAACAGTGTTTTAAGTTAATTTATTCCTTACAGACTGCTGGAAGGTGAGACCATACATTTTTTACCATAGATCAAATTTAGATCTTAGTACTTTAGTGCCAAAGACTTCATGTAAACGACCGTCTAATACACAGCTGTTAATTTTCGCGGCACCATCGAAATGTTTTTCATGTTTCACCGTCATCCTTTTAATTTCGTTTCAAGTATTTCATATTTTAATTGTTGGTTTTGCTCTAAATGTTCGCATAGCAATAGCATAGCGTTTTTATGGCCCAGTCAAAACAACGAAGGATGCAGTTTGTTTAACTTTCAGGGCTTTGATTGTATATATTTTTTGTGTTGAATTATAAATTTCTCATACCATGGCCACATAAAATGATTGATGAAGATTATTAACACCTTCTGTCCTGGAGCGACAACTACGATGAATTAGAGTGACTTAGAAATGGACCAAGATGAGTTTATTGGAAATACCAGTTCTTCAGAGGATGAAACTGATATGGATGAAGATAGCACATCCCCAAATCAAATCCCATAGAAATCGAAAGATACGTATTTTTGGAGGTATGACCTTCGGATTCAGCATACTCACACATTTGAATGCCATCTTTATGTTCTCAATTTCACTACAATCCGACAATAAACAAAGAAGTCATTCAATGTAACATAGAATTGGAGCAATTTCCCTATGCTGAATTCATTAGGCAAACGAATAGGTGGTTGCCATTGCATGAGACCAGCATTCACTACTGAGAATCAGCGAAACCGTTAGTTGGCACCGTTAAAGCCGAATAATAAGGTAATAACAATATTATTTTATTTGCAGGCAAAGAGAACGAGTGCCGAAGCTGCCAAAAGTGGGAAAAGCGCCTGGCCGACTTAAAAGGTTAGTTTTCAATTTGTACTTTCCGTTACTATTTTGTTAATGATGCATTCGGTTTTTTAGAATCCATTAAACAGGATACGGCTCGGCAGCTGAAGTGTATTTTGGAGACAGTTGCCGAGTTGAAGGCACTGGTTGCTCAGGTGTGCGATAAAAGCCACGACGATGCAAAACATTTTAGCAGCATATTTCCTATTAAGTGCGACGATGACCTTCTCAAGTTAGACACTGATATAGCCAGGAGTCATCGAAACGACTATGTAAGTAAGCGACTATATGTAATAAACGCAATTTAGCTATATCGATATCGAGCTGTATGTTAATAATATTAAATATTTTTCATTAGGTGAGGGCCATGCATCTTTTGCTGCACCCTGGGGGTGTCCGCAAAAACATTAAAAATATTTTAACAGATGAGGTGGCGATGGAATACAATTTAGATGGCATTTTAGGTAAGAGATCCCTTAAGGATCTCAGGCACTTTTATGCTGCTATTTTGGGTAAGTGGGAAAATAAATAAACTAATTAATAAACTAATCAAATTTAATATCCAGAGTCCATTTCCATGGGAGAATCCGTCGGTACGGCAGAGCAAAATTTGCGCTATGCTATACGCCTCCAAAAAAAACGGGTCATTCGCTTAAATAATAACCACAAAAATAGTTCTTAAGTTTGGAAATAAAAATACAATTAAATTAGTATTTAATGTTGGACGTAATTATTTGAACTGATCTTTTATTATTTAGTTTCGAGCTATAATTTAAATGTATTATATTCGTACTTTCCATTTTGATGTATTATTTCTTTTTATTTATTACTTAATGAAATTAAAATGTTATTTTTTATGGCCTGAACCAAAGAGAAACGAATAATTCTTACATTAATATTTGCTTTGCATGTACCCATTAAAAATGGTTCAAAAAGGTGTTATGATTTTATGCAAATGTATGTAACATGCATAAGAAAACATCTCCGACTATATAAATATTCTATATGAGCATAAATAACCGAGTCGATCTAGCCATGTCCACCATATTTTGAATATAGGTCAGATTAAGTTTGTTTCGTTGGATCAATAACTCCCCCGTTATTAACACCACTGACACGTTTGCTACAAATTCTGGCTTTTCTGTGGTATTTGCGCACATTGCAAAAAACTGACCATAAGAAAAAGCACATCAATTCAACGGATAACTGAAAAATATAAATCCCCAAGCCCATTCAAAATTTATAAATTATGTAGGCTTATGGATTTGGAAACTAATCAACTCGAGAAATGTTTTCAAATGAAAATGAGGGTTTCGCTGACCCAAACTAAGCGACAGATAATAAGACGATGATTCGTCACTGGTACTGGCACACACCTATCGACTTGAAAATCTTTAGTAAATGGACCGACTTTTAAACCGCTATAAGACGGCTTTTTACTTTGAATTTCATTATTTCTAAAGTCTATGCGGAGTAAAGAGTAAAGGTTTTGCTAGATCTGTTGAGTGCGTATATTGATTAAGAACTGCCACATATTCTACTACAGAAGCCATGAGAACAGGTCTGGTAGATTTCAGATTTATCTTTAGCTCGTGGAGATAACTGCAACTGCATAATTCGCCCCAACTTCAAGAGGCTGGCCAATGTAGTGATTCGATGAGGAGCTTATTGGTGTTTCCAAAGAGAAAAGGGATGATTTTAAAAGCATTATAAAGATTTTCGACCACAAAGTATTTATGCTCTAGACGAGTCGAGTCGAGTCTATACAGCCCCTTTGAGAGAATTATTTTAACAAATATTTGTTTTTTTCGTGGACAATATATGGTATAGCTAAATCTGATCACTAGGATTGCTTCATCACACGGGTAGAGTGGATTAAAACAGAGTTGATAAATACTAAGGCCCTGATTATAAATGTATCTATATAGTTTAGTGATTGCAAAAGAGATTCAAATGGCTTTGAATCTAGTGAGGGAAGAACACATACATATGTATCTTTTGCTCGCGGATGTTTAAAAAGACTTGCAGAACTGAGTCAAGCTAGTCAAATCGAAATTTAATTAATTATCTACAAACATAGCGATGGAAGCTTCATGATATTCCAGTCAGATGTTGCTAATTGTTTGCAAAATTGTTAGGAACATAATTAAACACATAGCTGGTGACTTAAATCGGCATATCTTCGAAACGAATAAAAAGTCGTCCATACAAAAAAGCATCCCTGGACTGATAGTTCTATGAAATAGGGTTGGAGATGGCTCCTTCAATGCCTTACAAGCAAAATGAAAAACGGGTAGATGATTTTGTAAAAAAAAAAAGGGGTAGAAGTAGTTGGCTCTTACACACCAATTAAGCTTTTAAGTTGTGCTGAGAGAAACTCTTACCTGGTAGAAATCTGAAAGGCATAAAGTATTATTAAAACTTGGGTCAAAGCTTAGATATGATATTTTGCTCACATGGTAAATTGTTGTTCCCTTTGCTGAGATCTTTCGCTCTCAATTAGCTGTGCATCACTGTGGTTAGTCTCTGTCTCTATCTTAACGGGTCCAATTTCAATATCGTCGTTTTCCATTTTGGTGTTTTCGTCAAGGAATTCACTGTATTCATCCTCCACCTCCCTCTCAATGCCGGTGTTATCAATATATTGTGCCATTTTATATACATATAATATACTGTTCATTAATTTGGGTTCGAGCAACAGCTGTCATTAGAGATGGCGGAATATTTAAGTGCTACCTTATATATTCTAAAGCTCTCAGTCACGACTTAACAAAGAGTCATGTACTTTTTAAGGGCGTTTATTTGGGAGATATATGTGGGTTTTTTTTATGTGCGTCAAGTTAGCGTTGATCATGTAAGCGTCAATTGTTTGACAAATCGGAACCTTTTTTTTTGAAATTGCATTTAGTTTTATTTAATGTAGAATTGCAGAGAACTGAATTATCTATCATTTAAATACAAAAGCTTTGAAATCTGAGCTTTACATGTGTTAAAATTTTGGGGCTGAAAATTAAAATTAAATTGAGTTTTCACGATTTTCATTATATCTTCAGTCACAGGCCCAGCCGTCGTTAGTCAGGTATACAGAATTAAAGACCATAGTTTGTAGAAAAATTAGTTACATTTTCAAAAAATTGACTAGATTTAGGATTAAGAATTATACATAAGTATGCACCATCCTAGTAAAAAGCCCCATACAAAATTTATTCGAAAAACCAGCCTTGTGTTTGAACGCAAATATCTCAACTCAGAAGCCTGGCCGCACAATGATACCAAATTGAAGATTCATGTTTTAAACAACGTTTAAGATACAAAAGAAAAAATTCCTTAAATTTGTTATGGAGAAAATAATTTATTTGCAAACCACACAAGGGCATTTCTTGAATTTCTATATATTGAACTAGTAGTTCGCTCTTGAACTGAACCATTGCTGATTCAGTGTTGTATAGTAGATGGCGGGCAGCGCGATTTTTGAATTTAAAATATGTATAATAGAAAGAACAGATTAAAATATGATCATGAATAAACAAAAATTTTTGTTTATATATATTATTTAGTTAAATTCATTGTGGTGTGCTGCCATTTGTATTATTAGTCTGCAATATTTTGTGTCCGTCATTTTACATAGCAGCTCTGAACATGTCCATATATAGTAAATGTGACTCTTTATATACAAATCAAGCAAATATTCTGTTGAATTAAGCGTCGATTTTAGAATTATTAAAATAATAGAAAAAACAAGAAAGAAAGGCTACCTTCGGCGTTCCGATATAGATGCCCTATAAGATATAGTCATCCGATTATAACTAAATCCAACCAATCTATATAAAATATAATAAAACTTGCAATTACAGAGTTTGGTTAAGATAGTTTGAGAAACAAAAAGTTGTTCATACACCGATTCATTTTTCAACCGATTGTTTCTATGGCAGCTATAAGATATAGTTGTCCGATTTTAATGATATTTTGTAAAAGTTATATTTGGTTAATTTGGTCGAATTATCTCAAAAAACAAACATTTTCGACTGATCGTTCCTATGGCAGCTATATGCTATAGAGGTCCGATCTGGCTGATTCCGCCATATTATCTGCGTGCAGCAGAAATAAACATCTGTACCAAGTTTGGTCAAGATAAATTGAATTAAAATTGAGAGACACGTTTGCGTAGAAACAGACGGACAGACAGACATGCGGGCAGACGGACAATGGTATATCAACTCGTCTTGTCGTCGTGATCAAGAATATATATACTTTATGGGGTCAGAAATGTTTCCTTCTATGCGTTGCAAACTTCTGGCCAAAATTATAATACCGTGTGCAAGGCTATAATAACAATTATTTTGACATAGGAATTCGGAATATTTCTTAGTTTTGTTATTGAGAATAATTCATTCATTCAGAATAATTCATTAATTTATATTTAATAACATGTCAATGTGACCATCCATTAGCATTTCAATACACTTGCGTCGATTTTAGAATTTAAACCAGCCACTGTATAAAATAAAAATAATGAAAAAAATAGAAAAAAAAAATCGTCAATAATTTTCACATTTAAATAAGAATTTTACTAATATTTTTTAGTGAGAATAATTCATTCATTTATATTTAATAAAATGTGACCCACCAAATAGAAACTGCTGCCCTTTATATCGATATATGTAAGTCATCGTGCAACTAAAATTCTGCTGAGAAAAGTCGTAATGGAAAATAAGGTAATTTTATGTTTTTATATTTATTTATCTATTTTGGACAGTGTTTAGCGACCTTTCTGCTTGGTCAATGAAACAAAAACAGGGTATAATGGTTCTGCGCAAAGGGCATTAGGAAGCAGCGCCGACCCCACAGAGTATATATATCCTTGATCACTATTAATAGTCGAATCGATCTAGCCATATTCGTGTAGCTGTCTCTCCGTCCGTCTGTAGAGACTTCATATTTGTGTTTCTATGTATGAATGCAGGTAAATAATGATGAATGAATGTAAGGGATGGGTTCTGGGTATATCCAAAAAATTTCTCGGGCCATGAAAGGGAACTAGCCACAAATTATTTATAAATCGATAGTACATAGTAATTAAAAAATTTCGCTTTAATTTATTTATGATTAAAAGTTGTTGACATGAGCTAGCTTGTAATGCAGTTTCTTTTAATATTATATGGAATAAAGTTCCTTTCTTTTTTCTTAATTACATCTTTTTTTACATGGCATAAAATAATACGTGATTAGGCATATGTATGTTAACATCCTTGATTTATTGTAGTAATTTAATTTGTATCAACTTGTTATAACTACGCAATTTCGATTTAGGGCTTTATGACAGATACATTTATACATTAGGTTTAATATCTACTGTTATGTTGCTGGCTGGACATATTTCTCATACAAAACATTGAGAATTGTTATCTTTTGTTGTAAGTCCGTTGGCAATGCATTTTCTACATTTTTTAATGCTCTTTGCAATGTTTGCTCGTATGCATCAGATTCACAATTTTCTTCCTTTTGCGATTCACTTTTCTTTTTGTCTCGATATCTTCTCTGCCTAGCACGGACTTTTTCCTTTTGTTCCTCAATAAGCGTATTATTGTTTAACAGTCTCTCTCGGTATTTTCGCGTTCTCGCTTTTGCCTTTGCACGATAACCTTCCATTTTTATGGGGTCTTTCTTCAATGCGTCGTTATGTCGTTTAGTGTACTCCCTTCTTTTTTCGGCGGATGATTTCATCTACATAAAAAGACGAATTGATATATTGTAATAACTCAATAACCAAAATAATATATATATATATTATACATTTTGTTTTTAGTGGAAGAGCACTATGTTGGTAAACTTAATTATTAAATAACTGAATATAGGTAACGGGCCTTGAAAAATATACATAAAAACGCAGATAAAGCAAAGCCCTTTTTGACATTTTACCTACCTTATTCAACGATTTTTGTGATGCCATTGTTGTTGATGATCCGCACACGCAACTCATTAAATCGAAGTACCACAGATTCGAACGCAGCTTTGTACCTGAGTTAGTTTCAAGGTAGCTCAGCTTTTTGAACTCGCGTTGGTAGTTTGATCTATATGAATTGATTTTCTTCTGCATAGTTCTTATGTTTGCATCGGGATAATATTCTCGATACTTTGTCAGCAGCTTTTCGCACAGGTCTTTCCTTTTTCTTTTGTCACGGTAATCGTCTGATTTCGTATCCCAAATGCCTGGAGAGTCGCAATAAGCCTCAAGAAACGACATGAAAAATATTTTTTTGGTATTTTCTTCAGCACTTTAAGACATACAAAATAAAAATATTGTTTTTATTCGTATATATACATATGTATATATTTAGCAAACTATTGCTTACCTCTTTGATTTTGACAAACATTTGCTTTTGTTGTTCAAGAAATATATTTATATGAATAATGAGATTAGAACTTCGTGCAAAATGTGACTTAATAATAGAATTGCTCACTTAATTGAATTCTCGCTATCCATTTTCAATGTCTCACTGCTGACATCTGGGTCTATTTTTACGGGCCCAATTTCAATACTATCCATAGTCGGGTTTTCTGTGTCCACGCTCTGTTCACGTTTTATGTCAATGTACTGCCATCGATCAGTCAGAATAAAGTCTTCGTCCTCTTCTTTGATAAATTCCTTCATATTCAGTTTCATCATAGCAGAGACTCTTGCAGCACCATCATCGTCGTTGTACAATTTTAAAGCCGAAAGTCCATCCGATTTGCATTTGCGAATTCGCTTCGCTCTTACGTTCATCATTGGGTTGATACGGTTGATTGGAATATAAAAGTCCAAGCGCTATAATATTGTGTATATCCAGTGATATTTAGACGTTGACAGCAAATAAACAAACAATACAGTAACTAAACAATGAAAGAGATGTGAGTTTCAAGCCACAGCTGTTATTAGAGATGGTAGAATATGCTTTTACGTTACTGAATAGCAAGTATTTTAAAGTAGCATCGTAAGCATATATTTGCTACCGTGTTGTGAGAAAGACACATGTAGGGTATTCATTCCGTCAGCTGACTTTAATTTAATTTTCTATTTCTGCTCAAAAATTGCGGGGAATTGTAATGTCCATGGTACAATTGAGTCTCTGTTTCGCCGTTGCGATTGAATTGCTTAAATTTCATATAATGTTTATTGCGGTGTTCTCATAATTATTTTAAATGACTATGCCAATTCCATTTCTTCGATATCCTATCGTTTTTAAATTCTTATCGATTATACTGAATTTGGTAGGATATTTCCCAGATATTGCTTGCGTCCACATGGTAAAAAGAGCTTAATGCTGAGTAGGTCAGTGATATTTTTCCTCCGAATTCTCTGCTGTTGAGCTCTGATCTTCAATTCGTAGCTATTACCGATCAATCGAACAGACATCATTGAAAAAATTTGATATATTACATATGTTCTTGTGAAAAAATGTATAGACACGTATTTTTTGGGGCATATGGCATACTCACACATTTATATGCCTTCTCTATAAAAAATTATGAATAAATGTAAGGTGTGGGTTCAGGGTATCTCCTAGTCAGGCACTCTCAACCTGAGCACTCTTACTTGTTTAAGCTTTTAAGATTTTTGCTCAGAATTTAAGGCACATTTTTTAATTGCTGAGTGCTATCGATAAATATGAAGAAGAATCAACTTCGCAACGGATATTTAAAATTGATCATGTATTATTTGTCATATGAAGTAATTTGATAGGAATTGCATGCTGCCAAAGGCAACACACATATTGGTAAACTTTAACAAATATCATTTCCCTTCAAAAGTTTTTATTACATTTACCATCTACAAAAATTGAAACACATGGATATTTGTTTTTATTTAAATTGCTATTCTGAATTTCGGTACAAATCAATAACACAATGTTATTTTTCTGGAGTAAAAGATGCTTCAGATGAAAACTAATTATATAAGAGCAACAAATGATTTCAATAAAAAAATATTCTAGATTTGATTTGAAATCGAAATTCAGAACAGAGCCGTTTTATTTTCTGTTAACGTTTTACATAAAGCTGGACAATGTAGCACACTAAAACAACTTAAGAATTGTATTGATTAATTAAGCTACATATTTAATCTATATATATTTATATATATATTATTAATTGTTGAATTCGCTGGCATCTGTTTACCAAGCTTTATAAAGTCGCTGCAATAAAGCTCTACAACTTATATATTTAATATTTACTTATACTTTATTTCTGTATTATTCCTTTATTCAAGTATTATCCGTTGACTAATTTATTGATTTCACTTAAACATTTATCTACTTATTGGCTAATGGTAATGCATATTTAAGTGTTCTATGACCTCGTTGACCATCATTGCTTAGACTTTTAACCGCTATACTCTCGTGGGAGTTCCAAAAATGTGAACATTGTTGCGTCGCTGGGCCAGCGGTGAGGCGGGCACCGGCGTAGGCCCATTGTTGTTGTTGTTCAGCCGACGTTGCTGGCTATCCGAATAGGCACGTTCTATAAGAAGGGATCATATCTATGAGATATGCATCTATATATATCATTGGTACTACTGATTTGCCATGCTTGTTGGTTTTCTTTTTTTGGAGGGATGCTGCATGCTATTTTTGTTTGTTTCTTTTTGTAATCTTTATTTACCACATATTCTCCGTTTCTTCTGTAAATTGTTCACATGCAATTGAAATAAAAATAATAATTTTAAATTATGTATTTACATATAAATATAATAACGAGCATAGTTAAGGATGGAGGCTAATAGTTAAACTCATTAATTTAAAAACGAGTTAGATATATTATTTGGTTTACATGTAATAGGAACATTGTAATTTAGTTCAATTTATTTATTTAATTAATTTTGAAAATTTGTAAATTTTATATATACATAAACTAGCCTTGATATATTAATTGCAACACAATATTGTCTGTGTCATATATAAAAAACTATTTATCCTATTTAAACGAACAGTTTAGTACTGGCATAAAAGCTAAATTCTTTCCAATAGTTTCCTTTATTCACCTTATGGAATACTTACTTACACCTTTCTAGAACACAAAAACATCATATAAAACTGGAAACTTCTTAAATCTAGCTTGAGATATAAATACAATTCAGTTATAAAAAAGTTTTTAGATACAAATCGGTTAGGCATGCCAAATTTAATTAAGTAACATTCGTATTAGACCAATATCATTCTGCTACATTTATCTTGCAATATTTGTAATACTCTGCAATCCGAAGATACCCATTTTGTTATAAATTAATTCTACATGTTCGAGCCAATATACAAATAATACCAACAATTTTAATTGGTTAGGGATGCATAGAAATTAGAAAGGAAGGAACTATACGTGCATTTGAGAAAACTTTGGCTTACCTCGAAACTTTAAGCCCTGCGCCTCGTTGATGATGGCCGCCAAGGCTGGATGCTGATAGCGTTCCCGGAATATCGCAGACCCGTTAATGCCAGAGCCGCCATTACCGTTGAGCGTACCGTTGCCATTTCCATTACCGTTACCGTTGCCATTACCGTTGCTATTGCCGTGATGCATTATTTTGTGCTGTGGCGTATGCTGGGGCGTCAGTGAAATGGGAGGCGTGGCATTGCCATTCTTGTAGTAGCGATTCTGATTGGGATCATAGGCGGAGGTGTTGTGATCATGATTGTGATTAAGGCGATTGGCCAGCTTAATGGAGGCGCAGCGATCCTCCTCGTTGTTGCGCATCTTCAGTATGCGCTGATCCTGCACAGAGTACCGTGAGCCGTGCAAGGCATTCAGCTGATTCAGATTGGTCACCTGGGCGCTCAGCTTCTTGCCGCGAAAGCTGCCCCCCGGCGAGTTATTCAGCAGCGTGCCACGCGACGAGCTTCCGTTCGTTTCGGTGCTATCCCGGCTGGCTGCCTCCCGGTAGCTGGAGGGGCGGTGCGTCGATGGCGGAGTATCCAGCCCGCTGTCATGTGCCGAGCAGTCCAGCTCCTGTTTGTTAGCCAGGCCACCGTTGCTGCTAATGCCGTTTGTATTGTGAGTGGGTAGCATGGGTTGTACTAATTTGCAAGAGAGGACAAAATACAGTTAAATACAGTATATAGTAGATGTCGGGATCAGATATAAATCGAAAAGGCGACACTCAAAACTATTTGCAATACTTAATCATTTATTATGCCCTTATTGAAATAGACACATTCGACTAAATCATAAAGTATATATATATTCTTGATCAGTATCAATATTTCTATCTACCCGTCTATATGTTTCAATGCAAACTAGTCTCTCAACGGAACACCATATTATTTAGCTGTCATATATAGTTCCTATAGGAACTATCGTTTGAAAGATGAGTTCTTGTGTCAAAAACTTGTTTCTTTTCTAATATATCCAAACATATCCAAACCAAACCAAAACAATACAGTTTGAATATATTTGTAATATTTGTCTGCAGTTTGCTCTAAAACGAATGCTATGATCGCTTGCAAAATTTAACTTCCATAAACTAGAATTGTCCAGCACAAAGAACTAATTTCATTAATTTTTTAATAAATCATATATTACAATCATTTAATTGCAATTTCTTATTAACTTTTCGGATTCGCAGAAATTTAAAATATTTTAATATTTTCATAAGAAACTTAAATTCTGTATTTCCAATATATACTTTTCTGAATTCTGAAAATTCTAATTCCCGAGCGTCGACGGTATTAAAAATTACATTTGCCAAGTCTTGAAAAACTCAAAATTTTTGTTACTTGCATTATTACAAAATTGTTTTATATATTTTTTTAGAATCTTTTAATTTTTTCTGCCAATAGTTTTCATATTTTAATATTAATCAACATTTCTTCAATCGATTGTTAATTTCTCTTGGCTTGTTCTGTAAGTCAATTCTTGTCATGTTTCAATCTAAACTTGTGTCTAGTAAAAGATAGACGTGCGTAAACCAGATAGTAATATCAGGTACTCACCGGAATGGCGCATATCGGTAGGCGCACGCGGTTTGCGATAGAGCCAATCCCTGTCCAGCTCGTTGCCATTGTCCGGCTGGGCGCTGATGTTGCGGAAGAGCCGTGGACGCCGCAGCTGCACTTCGGACTCCTCGGCGGTCTCCTCGTCGACGACCTGATTGGAGCCAAAGCTGCTGTTGATGAAAATGCGTCGAGGTGAGCCGTACAAGGCGCCCCCAGCCTGGTTAAAACTGTTCTGCGCCGAGGCATAACCGTTGGAGTAGCGGCTGAGATTGGCATTGCTGTGGTGCGGTATCTTCTGCGGCGTGGAGTGATTCGTGGAGATGCCGCTCAAGTGCAGATTGTGATTCTCGTTATTTATTGCACTCAGATCCGGCACCGAATCGCTGAACAAAAATGGATTGGCGCCCGCATAGCCATTCAAGCTGCCGGCTCCAATTTTGTGACGTGCCAAGCCACTGCCTCCGCCTCCACTATGCGTCATGAGCCAATCATCCAAGGCACTTGAGTAGGTGCTTCCCAATCCAAAGTGCTGGAACTGCAGCGAGGCATGCGACACAGGAGCGGCCAGCGAGGCACGCGATCTCGGACCCTGCGCGATCTTCAAGGCGCGACGACGTTCCTTGGAGGTCATCGTGCATTCCTGACAAAAACAACAAAGACCCAAACAAACATTAGACATAGCTCGTCTATGGAGCGGAGTAAAATACTTGCCTCCAGCAGCTCGAACCAATCCTCGAGGCCATCGTCGCAGCGTAGAAGCACTCGACCCTCGCGTCCCAGCAGCAGCCCAATGGCGCTATAGGAGCGCCGGTTCAGCCATTCCACCTTCTCCACGTCCACCAGCTTGACCTGAAATGGTTCAGCGAAAACAAAGCATTGTTAAGTTACAAACAAACAATACGAGTCAAAGGTTAGGCAATGATCTTTCGATCTTTCGATCTTTCGATCTCGCGACTCTCTGGGTCACTCAGCGGGTGTCTGGGAATTGGATTGCATTCGAACTTAAGACGTTCACGTTCGAGCTGAATGATCATCTACACATAATTACAGCTCTCAAGGTAGGAGAGTGTAGGAAGCTCTAGCTTTGATTGACATATAGATAAGCCAATTATAAAATTTAATACTTATGGAAATAAAAAAATTTTTAAAATTTGTTTTTTTTAATTGATTAAATCTAGATTGTTACACTATTTATAAACTTGGTTTTTGGAATCAACTGTTCCATGGATGATTCTGTCTAAAAGAACCTGATTTTAATAAGGACTTTTAAAATATTTATAGTCTGAAAGCTACGGAAGAAATTCATGCGTCTGTCTTTATGAGACCAACTTTGTTAACACCATTGAAGCGAGAGACATCCTACTTTGAGGATGTACTCGTAATTATCTGCTTCAGACAAAGTGTAAATGTTTCTGTGCCACGCCCACTTGGAGCTGGTCAATCGATAAAACCACGATAGATTTTGTATTTTTAATCGATAAAACTTATGTATCTATTACTAAAAAGCAAGGAAGATGAAAAAAGTACTATATCTCCCACAGTTTTAGAGCTATATTTCGCCCACACATGCACACACACACACACAAGAATTATAACTCAGATTATCACTTTCCTGTGATATTTGTATATTTAAAGGAGATTCGGTTAAATCAAAGCAAAAAATGGAATCAGGCTCGATTAGATGCTTTTTGGGAAATAAATATAATCCATAATTATTATTGAATTACTTGAAATCATTGGGTACCCATTCGATTTTGCATCCAAACTTTTGAATCGCCAACAGACATCCTTGTTTGATATCTTTTGCTTTCTTTTTACTTTTAATTGAAAATCGCATCCTTGTTTTACTTTTCAGGATTAGCGCATAATTCCAGGTGTATGATTTTAGCTGCTGGATAGCAGTAAGTAGTTCCATTAAGATTGCATTGCACTTGCCATAGAAAACTAGTGCACTTAATTTTAATGGGAGACGTCATAAAATAAATTGCTACTCAATTATTTTTATCACGTCTTTATGCAAAACTTTTGGCCAGCAGCAATGCAACAATTAAGAAACGCCCTGTATCTACCCTATATCTACCTTCTACGTTCTCCAACTACTTTTCATTTCTTTCTCTTCTCTGTTGTCTCTGTTTTCTATGCTCTCTTAGTTCTTCTTAGTGCATTTTGCAACTCGGTTAAAAGTCATTAGGCCAGGCTGACACTTTTTGCCCTGGCCAAGTGCAAAACTTTTTACCGTGTAGAACTTTTATTGAACTCATTTTTTCTCATTGTTGTTGTTGTTGGTCTTCATCTTCTTCTTTCTAGGCAAGTTTATGTCATTTAGTTGCTTGTTGTTGGCACTGCTTTATGGCCTGTACTTAAAGTTGTTACAGATTCTGCGCTGCAGCTAAAAACTATACGAGGCCATTAGGCAAATGTGTCAGCAGCGTGTGGCAATTAGCCAAGTTATGCGATATCAAACGTTGGCCAAGATTTTTCTTAGCCAACTGGCCATAATTAAGTTCTTCTAATCGCTGAAGGGATGATGGCGGGCAGTTGATTCGTTTTGATGATAAATTGCGCGATTTATGTTTACAAAAAGGTAAAAGGCATGGGAATGGATCTGAGATACTTTTGGTATGTGATCACTCATCATGGAGCATGTCAAGACCATTAGGCCTTGTCGTAGACGCATTAAAATGAGTTCTAATAAAATGACCCAAGGCGATTAGATAGTGTCGCTGGAATGTGTCGACTGTGTGGGCTGGAACATATTGAGAATTATAGTAATGTGGAGCTATACATAAATTTGTGTCAATGTATACAGAAATGTTATTATTTCTGATTCTGAAAATATGCTTTTGACTTTTGCAGCTGATCTGTTTGACATTGATAAATACATATGTATGTGCCTGGAAAACTGAGCTATTATTATTATAGAAAATGCTATGGCGTCAACTTTAAATAGATTGTTCTTTTAGTAATTAGATTAGGGCACATATATCAGTTCTTTAAACATTATTTATAGCTAAATATTAATATTACACTGGTTCAAAGTGTTGCCAAAATTGTTAATTTAATTTTAAAAAATGTATTATTTCTAACTTAATACAAATCGTTAACCCCTAACACTAATTAATTATTGGTCGGATTGGGTTTTTCTGGGTTTTCCCTAATCCTTGCAACAAGTGTTGGACCAATTTTTATCTTTCAAAATATTTTTAATGCTAATTATATAATTTTAAATTCAAATTTTTATATAAAAATATATTTTACTCATTTAATTTCAATATCACATATTTCAAATTTAAATTTTCTTTTCGGACTGTTACTAGTCAACATTAAATAAATAAAAGTTTGTTAATAATCATTTCAGCACGTACTTTGATTAATCTAAAACTAATTATTTTATGCCGCTCAAATGCTTTCACTTTCATTCACATACAAGCAATATTTATAATATTTGACCTAGCAGTTGGACTGACCTTACCAAACTAGACTCAAAGACCACAATCGGAGTTTTGCCAAAATACGTTTTCCAATTTCCGCCTCATAATTTTGAACGCGTCGCGAAACTTTCAAAAACAAAAATGTAATTTTGTTTTCAAGGCTGACATCGATTAGTGTAGATTGTTATTGTTATGTTTGTTGGCTCATATTTTGTCATATTTAATAGCCTGGCCTGTCAAAACGTAACAAAACTTGACGGCAACTCACTCATTGTACATATGTATATGGATTTAATAAATTTGATATGTAGGCTTATCTCATCAAGTACTATATGGCTCTCCGAGCCGAACATAAGTCATTAAGAGCCATTGGTTTTGGTCACATTTGATTGATTTAATTGATTTGATTGATTTGTAAGGTTGTGCTCCACTGATTTATAATTGTAATACTTTTTGCATCTTTTAATTATGCAAATGCATTTTTAACACTCTTACAGTCTGCCGCCGGGCTGGCAGTGCAATTAATTCCCAGTCATTATACGAGTCTCGGATCCCTTAGAAAACTCAATGGCAAATGTGGCGCATGAAAATCAATATTGATTTCAATCACTGTCAAAGTGCAAAAGCTGCAACTTTGAGGCAACTTTTAGCGACCCGCAGGCTTTCCATTGCTTGCTTTCCTCTCAATCTCTTTCTCCCTCTCCCTCTCCCACTCCTCCTCTCCTATCTCATTATGTGCCCCCTCTGCCATCTGCTGTCACATCACCTGCAATTATTAAGCATCGCTACACTCTACGCCCGATTGATTTTCACCTGAACATCAACTGCAGACAGTGTTCAGAAAATGTTTCATCTTAATCGACAGGCGTCGAATCGTCAACTCGACAAAGGTAGACGCAATCAAGTAGTATTTCCATTTGAAATTTATGCGAAAATCAAATTAAATAATTAGACACACCTAATTGATTGAGTTGATTACATTGATTACATTGACAAGGCGTTATTGATTCCAGTTATAGTTCCATTGACAGTTAATTAACTAAAAGCTGTAGCACAAATTTTTGAACGCTTTGATACATAATTCCAAATAATTATTGCAATGAGTACTTTTAAATCCAATGGTTAATTTTGAAGAAACTGAGTATATTTTAAATTTGTATTATTATTAAAGCAAATAGTAGAATGATAAACTTCAAATGCAAGTTAATTTTTTTTTTATTTTATAAAAGTCCCTACCATTAAATTATGTTTTAACTGTGATTTTTGTGTTCAAACATATTGTTTCATAGTGTTATTAAATGAGAATCGTAGAAATAGTTACTACATTACATTTATTTATTTTTTTTAAATTTATTTATTAAGTGAAGATTCCTTACAAGCATAAGTTAGTACTTTAACATCACATATGGAATATTTAATAACCAACCGAACCCCAAAACACCTTATGAGGATTTTAATTTACATTTATTAAATACATTTTTTAAATTTTTATTAATTATTTGATTAACAGATGCACACATTATTTATTATTAATCGACTTCTGATTGTAAACTGTATTAAAATCATCTTTATGCACAGTCATAAACATACATTTATGTTTGTCATAATATCGAACGTGTGAACACAGCGTAAGTTATTTGGAAAGCTTTTAGCATACTGTATCACTTAGTTTTCTCATGAATACAGCTATGAAATAATCGCATAATACCCATTTATGGAACTGTATATATTATTTCACTACAATTTGTCGCTTTAAGCACTTGAGCATTTCCCAACTAGTTTTTCTTTTTCGCATTAAATTGCATTTATCTCGATTATCAACTGCTAGCTGAATTGTTTATTTTGGAAAATTGCCCGCAATAAACCAAATGTTTGCTGCTGCTTTTAAATGTATTTTAATTTTAAATTAAACTGTAAACAACAAGAACGAATAGCAGCTACTATTTATTGACGCTGCTTTTAGTGAGACTTTAAGCAGAGAAGTGCAAAAATAGAAACAAAAATAGAAAACATTTTTTAGATTAAACGAAAATAAAAGCAATTTCCCATGATCTCTTTACATACGTTGTTGTTGTTGTTGTTGCTCCGTGCATATTAAGTGGCATTTGTGTTGCTGTTGTTGTTGTCGCAATTTTATGTGCATTTTCCTTATTTGTTTAAACAGCAGCAACAACGAACAATTTCATTGCAATCGTGTTTTTTACTCTTGTTGCTTTCCTGTTTTCCATCTGTTTTGTTTTTCCAGTTGCCTTCTAGCCTCCCATTTGCTTTGCTTTAATGGTGAACTTCTGCGGCAAGGGAGGGATGGGCTGTGGGGCCAGTGGGCCAGGCTCATGTGGGACGAGCCGATAGTTAGGCAAATTAACATGCAGTTGCTGCAAGTTTTAGCCAATTAGCTGAGTTTTGCCCAAAAGGGAAAATGCAGGAAGTAGTGCTTTTTTAATGAGAAACTGTGCACGTGTAACAACATTTTTAATTTAGCAAAATTACCACTTAACTACCTTTACGCATAGCCCAGTTAACTGTCACATAAATAAGTTCGGTTTATTATAGATCTCTATCATAAGTCCTCGACACTGTTGGACGTGACTTTATGTGTCAAAGCCACAGTGGGACTCAATTTATAAGAATATTTTCAAGGTGTGTCCTGCTGTCTCATATGGCGCATAAAGTGAACAGTTACCGACCCAAACAGCGCCCTGCCCTCTTCCCAAATGTAATACTCATGAGTCTGACAAAGTTATGCTCGCAGTTATCTTGATGCTTGGCATAAATCTCATTGTGGTAATAGAATTTTACAATGCGTAGTAAATAAACGTAAGATGTGTGTTGGTTGGCGTGTTAACTTGGCCAAGTTGCATAGCTGTGTAATTGTCGAAGTTGTACAGAGATATGTACAGAAATAAAAGTATTGAACTTAATTACAGGGTAGCATGAAAAAAGTAGTTATAAAAAGTACATACTTCTTTTGGTATTAAATGGGGTCTGTGAATAAATGAATGAAGTTCGTAGAAAATATGCAACAAATGTTTGGTGCTGGTTCCCAGTTTAAGCAAATAAAAATATATTATTCAAATAAAAATATGGCTTCTACTTTTAAATATTATATGTAAAACTAAAAAATATAATGTTTAATATTGCTAAGGCTGAAATATATAAATATATATATATATAAATTAAAATTAAAATTACCATTGTTTTATATTCAAGAAAAAAGTGTTTGCCTAATTTGAAGCCTTGAACACTCGTGAGCAGAGAGCCCAACAGATTCACTATATTCATACCATATTCCCAGTGAAACCCTTTCGATATACCATCTTAATCTTGAGAGTACGACCATTGACACATTTTACATTACTTTAGTCCACAGTTACTTACCTTAAATATAAATTGTCCCATATCCGAGGCACGTTCATTGGCCGAGCCCGAGGCACGTTTAAAGCAATGCAAATAATCGCGGGTGAGCACAAAGTATCTGCAATAAAAGAAATAATAATAAATAAATAAAAATGCATAAAATAGCAGCAGAAATCATGGGCTATTTTTAGGTCATTGTTCAGATCTCGTTTTAAAGGTCAATAGCTTAAATCGCCACTCGATTATTTTATAATTATCATCCAAGCAAATTCAACAATTGGCAACGGCTTGCCAATTGCCAATTGACACTGCAACAATAGGCCAAAACTAGACATCCTCTGTCCTCCTCCACAACAACCACAACGGCCACCCACAGCGTTTAAAGATATTATTAATAAATAATAAATCATGCGGCAAAAAAAGGCTAAAACACTTGAGCAACTGGAGCTCAAAAGCTGCTTTACATTTTATGGGTTTCATAAGACGATGATAATAATATTTTATCGCTTCGATTGCAGCAATGAAAAATATTTTATTAATGTGCCAAATTCTCTTTTGAATTTTATGTATTCTGTTGTTTGTTTTGTTTTTTTCTTTTTGGGTAAACATAAATTTTGTTTTGGCAAAACCTAATAACGCATGGCAAGAGATATTTGCTTAGAGTGTGCTTAAACTTTATCCATCGATTTATTTATGGCCAAAAGTTTCCGGCAAGAGCAATGAAGTCTGCTTTCGAGTTTACACAAAAATGGCTTCAAATAATTTACAAATCTGTTGAAAACCCGAGTTTCGCTTAGGTAACAGGAAAGCGCCAAATTGCTCACTTCCCAGACAGCAGTTGTTTGAGCTTTGGGTTCTCAGTTCTCAGGAGCTCAGATGCTCAGCAGCTGAGCAGCTGCTTATTAACGTGGTCAAGCAAATTGAGCCAAGACGAGACGATAAATGTTTTGTGTAAGCTCTTCGAGCTAATTCGCCAAACCGAAAGATGCTTTCAGCTAAGAGCTGAGTTCAGGTAATTGCTTAGCCATTGCTTGGGCTCGTGAATAATGAATGATAATGGTTCATAGCTGCTGTGATTAGTTAAGCTTGCTAAATGTTCAAACCATGAAACGAAGCTGCGGGTGCGTGGGGAAAGGGGGAGGCTTGGGGTGCTGAAAGCATGCAGATCGCAAGTACTCAATGACTGGAAAGCTTATGATGAAAAGTAAAAAAAGAACGGGCAAATTAGCAATAAATGGTGTGAAAAAAAGACCATGAACTAATAAATAAATTTATAAGGAAATTCAATTAAAAGTAAATCTAACAATGTTAACGGCTGTTGGTACTTAAGAGCAGTTCTGAATTTTTAGTAGCTAAACAAAATATGCTAATCAGCTATAAATACAAACTACGTTAAATTATAAAATCAATCTAAATGTGTTTTAATTTGATTATAAACTTTAAATCTCTACCCAAAATTATATAAATATTTGTTTGTTCAAATCAATAGTTAAAAACTGTTAGTTAGAGCTAAAATAAAGGGTTCATCACAAATTCAATTGGAGTAAC
Source organism: Drosophila maculinotata (assembly GCA_035045305.1). Lineage (NCBI taxonomy): Eukaryota > Metazoa > Arthropoda > Insecta > Diptera > Drosophilidae > Drosophila > Drosophila maculinotata. The sequence goes on along the minus strand of JAWNPD010000497.1, from coordinate 124,920 downwards.
TTTTAATGGACATTTCATGCAGTTGAAAATATAAAATATGCACAATTGATAGCTGCGATTAGTGGCCATTAACTGCCAATTAAAAATATGCCGATAAACTTAATAACGAGCTCAGTGCGAGTTGTGCTGAGCAACGTAATTAAATTTCAATTAAATATACAACAAAAATTAACAAAAGCCCAGACCTGAATGGCCTGCAGAGGACACCCTCCCACTCTTTCTGTCAGTCAGCTGACAACCCTATTCGAAATTTGCATTTCAATTCGTATTTCACATTTCGCATTATCTGCAGTTTCAATATGAAAGCTTCAGCCACTGTCAATTATGCGCTTTTTGCAATTAACAACCCCTGGGTAAATAAATTTCCATAATTTTGCTCGGTCATCTCGAGAGGGTTCTTAAATTTGCCGTTTTGTATACTGGTTTTTTCAAAAATGGTTAATGCTTTTGAATTTACGCACTCGGCAAAAAACTAAGTCCTGAATTTTCACTCAGCGAATAAATTAATGAATAGGGCATAAAACTATTTTTTGTAATTCGCAGCTTTATTTGAAGCAGAAAATTCCTTGACATAGAAACGACTTTAAATTAATTCATTTCATTACACGGAATATATTTAAGAATCACTCGCATCATTTTTTATCCAGAGCGTATATCTTATGGAAGGTCATGAATTCAACAATGACATTCTCTAAGTTTAAGAAAATTGTTTTAAAATTTTTTAATTAATGTTTGACTTGACTAAATAAAGTTAAAAAAAACTTAAACATTATTTCAAGGCAACATGATATTTTTCTAAGTACTTAGGTTGAAGAAATTATTATTTAGATCATATGAAAAGTTCTTTCTATTTTTATACTAGCTTTCGATTCAGGGAAATATTAAACATTAAAGAATTTTACTAACAAACCCCTCTAATTATAAATATATATAAATAAACTCTACAAAATTCTTAACTGTTTCTTAATGTTATCGTAAAACATCAACAATTAATTTCGAAATGCTTTTGATCAAAATATATATGTTAATATTGAAATATGTTACCTCTCCTTCCAGCGCGAGAAGATCCGGTCTCGTTGCTGCCACAGCAGACCACGCTTAATAGGACCCGTCATAGATGCCACAGGAATGCGACCCGCGAGCAGAGATTGCTGTTGATGAAAAGAGTGCAATTGAACTGATTAAAATACGCATATATGTATGTATAGGTGGGTTAGTTAGTTTTTGATGATTTTACTCATTTACTGAATTTATGATCAACATTTTCTGCGCGTCTCAGCTGTTTGCGCTATCTGCCGCAGTGAGTGTCATCATTTTGTAGCCCCTGCACTTTATGGTACTTTAAATAATTTAAGCAACATTCAGAAGCAAGTGGTGAACTTCTCTGTCTGGCTCCCATGAGCTATGATTAATGTTGCTTTAAAAAGCAGCCACTTGTGCCGCTTTTCCATCCCCCATACCTCTATATCCCCATACCCCGTAGCAAGCATCCCTCATTTAAGACACGCCTGCTGCACCATAAATTCCATTTCGGTGTATTTGGTGTTTTTCTTTTTTGCTGTGTGGTTTATTGTTGTTGGTTTGCTCATAAAGGCAATTTATTATCAAGCGGGTAGTGTTATAATATTTAATATTAACAAATGTTTCGTAGCTGGTTAAATAATACTGTACACACATACATTCATACATTTGTACATATATGATGGGGTGTTTTTAATTTAACTGGATAAATCGCAGTCTGGAGGTAATTATAATGCGGTTAATCTTTGCGGCTTACGCTTAAATTAACAATAAACAATAATTTAGCGGTTTTCTCTTTGTCATAAAGTCGTTGCAAATATTTCAATTTGACCCTTGAGTGTTGTGAAATAAATGCAGCTGAAGCTGTTTAATATCAATAATCTACCTATATCTAAGTATGCTTAAAATATAATCTTTAAATAGTTAGTAAATTGTAGAAAACTAATTTAAGTATAGATTTATATAGGACAGTTAATACAAATTAAAGGATTTTGATATTCGGCATGCTCAGTTCATAATTTTGGAGGAGCATAAGAAAAAACATTAGATAAAGATACATTTAAAAATAAATATAGACAAATAAAGATACATTTAAAAACAAATATAGATTGATAAAGATACATTTAAAAATTAAATATATGTATATATATTAAACATACATTTTTCAAAAATAAAACATGCTGTCTTTTATTATTATTTAATTAAAAAATATTCTTAAAGCACATGATGATTTTTGAGCAGTCTAGTGCAAATATTATTATATTTTTCTATCCACAGATTTTGTACTATTTGTGTGCAGTATGTTCCTTATTAACTCATTAATTTCTTCGTTATCTAATTTATATTACTTTACATACAATTTAATTAATTCGAAAGTTTCCCCAAATATCTGTCAGCCAGGAACTTAATATGCCGCCCACACAATGGCCCCAATTTCAAGAATCCAGTTGAAACTCATTAAACCCAATAGCTGCTGCACGTTTCTATTCTTGGCCAACATAGTCGACATAGTCGCTGTGAACTGAACAATAGTTTTTAATGTGCTAAATTAAGTTTCGACTGCCCCTTGAATAGAACACCTCCCCTGTCTTCTATCTCCTCCTAGAGAAAATTACCCGCACAATTTCCTACGTTCTTTTCGAATTTGGCGCTCGCTTCTTCCTTTCCCTTTCCCTTCCCCTTTGCCTTTGTTGGCATATTGAATTTGAAGTTAGTCTTTTGTTCTTGTCCTTCTGCTTGATTTTGTTGTTGTTCTTTGTGTCTGGGCGCTTAAACGTGACTACCGTTAATTCGGACAGAACCTTATTTAATACTCTCTGGCAAAAGAAACTGGCAAAAACTTCGCCATAGTATAAGTACTTAGATTGTGTGGCTGCGATAATCGAACGACGTAGAGCGTACGACGTAGCACAGCAACAACAACAACGTAAACAACAACAAAAGTATCTTCATTTTCGGTTTGGAAAAGAACACACAAAATAATACAGCGTGTCTAAGATTTATCGGCTTGAAAAAGTATTTCGAATTAAGCGACCGCTTTGCTGATGATATCATTTCTCAGATTTCAGATTTCAGATTCACATACTTTCGGCTGAAATGTATCTACAGAGTACTTATGTATCTATGTGTATAAAAGCGATTGATGAGACGCAATCATGGCGAATTCCATTGGCTACCAGACAGACATAATTCATTTTTGGCATTTTGGTATCTCGATTCTTGCCTTTTGTCAATTCAAAAGACCGTTAGCGCCCCGCTTGCTCCTATTGATTAATTCCGTTGCGTTAGCTTGCTTTGGCCATAAGCATATTATGCTGTATTATGCTGCACGCTTCGGGCCAAATGGTGGCGACTAACCGCCGTATAGCTATTTTATGGCTTTATAATGAACAGCCTGATGTTTGACATTTGTTGTCCGCTGTTGATTTGCATATTGATCTATGACATAGAGAGGAACTGTTGAAATTTAATTTCAAATTTTGATAAATGTTCATAGGCCGTTTGCATTTGAATTTTCAAATTTCAAATGCTGACAACAGAGCTCGCTTGCCAGACTTTCAATATAAAGAGTTTAAATAGAAATGATTTATTTGAAAAGCTTAAAAGTGGCCAGAACAATATTGAAAGAATAACATTATTATTAAAAGCGCGTTTTAAAATTGAATTTTCCCATATGATACAACTTAAATTTTAGTCGAAAAACTATTAGATTGTATTTAATTTTCACAACTTTATTCAAAACAAAAATGTTACTATATATTGCTCATAAATTTAAAATGTGCTTGACCTCTTTCTACTCTTTCCATTATCACCTTCATCAGCTGATTACTCAAAGCTATACTAGAAAAGAATTCCAACAGAATAAATGCCTCGACAGCATTTACTAATAAAGCTAAGCAACAAATTTGATTTAACAAAAAAAAAAAATATGAAAAAGTCAAATAGAAAAATTAAATTAAATTTTCGTCACGTTCTGTGCATGTAAATTATGGCCCAGCATATCAAATGTTGTTGTTGTTGTTTATTTTTGGTGCCCCATGTGGCGCGACTGGGAACGGAAATAAAGCGTATAATTGTTCAACACGCAACTCTGGAGCTGTAAAGCTTTCCTAGAACTTTGCTTTTATGGCTTTATAGATGTAAGTTATTTTTATGGCCACAATTGTGCCAAAAGCCGTTGAAAACTAAAAGACAACTGTCACTGCAACTCTTTACAAGGCTGAGGGGTAAATGTGATGCAAAAGTTGATATAAATCCATCGACAATTCGAAAGGCACAGAAATAAATTGAAAATATTAAATGAGATGAGCAGATGAACGCTTTTGTGGATAATCATCGATGATGACACAATCGCTCAATAATACGAGTATAAAATCGGCGCCTGCAGTCTTTGCCTGCATATAAACCAAATATCAAAGCCAACAAAACAAACACAATTTGTGGCAGATTCGAGAAAAAGAGGAGCGTCAACATCTGTCCGAGGTTAGTTCTGTGTTGGCGTCTTATTTTAGTGGTATATGTGTAGGTGTGTGTATACGTGTGTGTTTGAAAGTGATTGAAGATTCAATGCGAGGGCTGATTATTGAATTGCCAACCTTGGCCAGATGAAATCTAATTTATCAAAATAAAATGAAGAGTTTTATTTATTTGTTGGATTTTGTAGATTAATAATAATATTGTCTTTGGTTTGATGTAGAAGCATTTTATGAACTGGGTAAACATATTTAAAATAACAAAAATAAGCAAGCATTACAATAAATATAAATTATATGCGAGGCAAATAATAATTAATTAAGTAAATACTCTTTAGAGAGTTCAATAAAAAATGTAACTAGAGTTATGTAATTGCCGATATAAAAACGTTTGAATATAAAATACTAATTAGTGCAATATATGCAATATATATATTTCTTTTATTCGTAGCATTATTTTTTATACTCGATCCCGCTGGTAAACAAGTATATAAAATTGGATCAAATTAAAAACAAAAAGTTCTTTAATTTTCAAATTTTTAGTTTTAAACAACTTTATTTCATTGCCTGCGCTGCAACATAAAAAATCAGCCAGTCGGTAGCTAAGAATAAGATGCTAGATCTCATTTCAGGATTCTAGGCAAGAGCTTAGCCCGGTTTACTGCCTCAATACCAGGTCCAATTCCGATTCCCATTCCCAGCCTTAGCTCTGTGTCACTCAGCCCGCTGATATTTGCTTGCCAATCCATTTAAAATGCAATAAAAATGATACTTAAACGACTAGGACAAGCCTATCCTGGCCAGCCCAAACGGGGTAATTATGTAAGCGGTACCGACTAGCTGCAATATAATATGGTTTAAAAAATACACAAAAAATACCAGATATATTTAAGTGACAATTTTGAGGTCGTCTGGCATGTATCATTCAGCAAAAAGCGCGCCCACAGCATAAATAATAAAACATCAACTTGTCTGCTGGCAAAAGCGCGTCAGCTGGGAAACTCGTTGAATTTTCGCAAAACCACAAAGAAAAAAAAAACACAAAAAAAATGCAATGAAAATGGTGGCATTAAGCCAGTGGAGTTATATAATATTTTATTTACTTTTTGGCGCGGGAAAATATAAAAATAATATTCACAGATGTGGCAAAAATGACAGAAAGGCAGCACTAAAAACGGCAAATAAACTGAAAGAGCTCTTCACCACATTAAAAATGTGGCATAAACCGCACTTTGGGAGATTTGCTTATCTGCCTCATCATTGCGCAATTTTTGCTCTTTATCAAAGTTAACGGATATGCTAGAGTATATAGTATCTACAAGTTTGTTTATGGCCATGTCGCACCGCGCCTTGCTTGGTTAATTAAAAATAAACTCATTTAAATGCTGTTTGCACTCTGATAACAAACATACACAAATATCTTTAAATATCAGGCAAATAGTAGCAGTGACGCAGATAACGGATATATATATATATATATATATATATATTTAGAAATAAATATGTTGTGCAAGTAGATAAGAAATTCTACAATGCTACGGCTGATAATATGAATTATTACATGAATTTTAATTGTCCCTTTAAATCTTAAGCCAAAAAATTATGACATTTCCTCTTTATCATAAGCTCATAGAATGAAAAGTTAATTTTTGTACATAATATATTTGTTATTATTTTTATATATTTTAAATTAAATATTTTATAAATATAAATTGTAAGTTATATTATTATAATGCACATCTTTAGCTTGGAAACTACTGAAAGTTACTCGAGATTATGAGCAAAAGCAGCATTTGAAATAATTACATTAACGACCCCAAAGTCAATGACTTTTGTACAAAGTAAATGATTAAAAAAACTCTTTTTTTATAATTCAATTAGTCATACATTTATACACAAACTACTTGGGCAAAGCGGCGGAAATCAGTGAAAAGAACGCGGGGAAAACTCAACTCGTCGGAGTGAAAATGACGTGAATGCAGCAGAGACGAGGTTGGGAAAATGGCAAACTCAAAGGTAGCATAGGAATCGCATTTTATAATTTGTATTATGTTTTACTTTAGCTTTTTTATTGTTGCCACTTGAAAGCACAGCAAATATTTATGACTGCTGGATGGATGGATGACTGCCTGGTTAGTTGCCTGGTTTGGATGGCTGGTTGGCTGGTTTGCTGGCTAGGTGGATAACTTGTTGGGTTGCCGACATCAAAAGGCAAACAACACGAGTATAAATAAAAAAAAAAAGTTAAAAAACATTTTATTATTGCAATGAAAAGTCAAGTCAAAGAAAAATCTGTGAAAAAAAAGCAGCGAATGCAGCAAATAAAATTCAATTTCCAAACAAGTCATGTTGAAACAATGTGAGAAGTTGGCAAATCGTTCAATATTTGGCTAGCGGTAATTGAAAATCAACTATATGGCACATAAAATACGGCTATCTGGTATCAGGTATGAGGGGTATAGGGTATCGGGTATCGGGTATCTGTTAAATGGTAACTCACAACTCACCCAGTAAAAGTCCGTTGATAAAATCATGACACGCGCGCCAATAAAATTGTATGTATACTATGCTATAAATACCAATTTATAGGCGCTGCATTAAATGACTTTTGTCTTTCACAGCTACAATCTGTCACATATGTTTATTTTCTTTTTTTCAAGAATTTCTTTAGCACACACACACACACATGCACACAACACTAATGATTCTTATGTGCTGCTAAGCAAACATTTAGCTATAAGAAAACAAATTAAATTGCTGCAGTTTACGTGCGACGGCTAAGCGAGAAAACTCTACCGCTCCGAGACAACTTCCATTGACGACTATTCAAAAATTCTGAGCGAAAAATAAATATATTTTTCATGCCACAGCCGCCTAAACATTTTACACATATGGCAAAAACAAGCCCAGTCCATTGTGCTGCTGCTGGTATTCTACACAAGAGCACGCAAAGTATCTGAGCGGCAAAAAAAGTATCTGTATCTGTGTGGCTGTATCTGTAAAGCTGTAGCTGTAGCTGTAGCTGTGGCTATAGCTGTTGCCATTGCCGTTGTCGTCTGCCGTGACGTGACACACATGTGGGCAATTCTATGCAGCCAATGATAGTTGTTGTTGTTGTTGTTACTGTGCTTAGCCAAACATGTGCCTACGGTTTTTTTTTCGGTTTCTTGGCTTTTATGGTTTATGTGTTAATAAGGCAACCTTCAAAGCGCTCTGAGATTTTTCTTCACTCTTTTGGCATATTCCACAGCCGAAAAAAAAACAACTTTAAACTACAAAGCGTGGACTAAGAATATTTTGGTATAGTTAAGTCATTTTGGCTAAGCAATTTTGACCAGTGACTAGTGTCTGGCAATATTATGCATGCTTTAGTATTTCCTTCTTCTAACGTTATTTAAATTACTTATCATAACTAGCTCGCTATATAAACAACACTAAGTATTTACGGAGCTGAAACCATTAAGACTGGTTCTGTTCCAGTAGCTGCAGTATTTAAATCTGTTTGAGTAAGCAAAGTTGAGAATCGTAACACGTTTCATATTTGTTTCTATCTATTGAAGGTCTGATAAAATTAATAATTAAGCACATGCTTTAAATAAAAGTAACATTTTTGGTATTTAATAGCCCAAGAATTTGGCATATATATAAAAGTATAAATATATTTGTATACCCATTTCAGAGCCAGCTGAGCAACAGAGTTTCAAAGAACTCTTCTGATATTTCCTGCTATTCTACATAACAATAATTCAACGGTCTATAACAAATCGCAACCCATTGACCTTCACGTTGCAGTTGAGTCGAGGGGCACTCGCAATACATCAAACCACTCAACCGGCTCAAGAACCGTTATCAAGCGCACATATTTGGGCATGTCAGCTAAAGTGCAAAAACGTTCTCAAATGCTGCCTGCCACATGCAGCTCAAGCCACACAAACACACACACTCACACACACACACATGCACACACATTTGAGCATTCAAAAGTCATTTAAAATGCAATAGAAAACGCGTCCGCCACTCGCACAATTTCATTCTCACAGTGGGACAGCGACCCAAGCAGAGCCCAGCATCATCCAAGAACAGAGGCCTCAGCGGAACCAACAACACGACCATGGATCCTGCCGCGTTCAAAGGCGAAAAAAATGCAAAAAAGAGAAAACATTTGAAATAAGCGAAAAGAGGTACAAGAATTTTTGCTGTTCTCAGAAATGTACAGCAACAACAAAAAAATGAAGAAAAATACATAATCTTGACTGTCGTCCATAGACGTCGCCAGGTCTGCCAAAAAATTGCTAACAATTTGAGAAGACGAAGTGGAGCACAAAGTGCAGAGGAATAGCCCTTGAACTTGGGCCAGGAAGTGCCGGTCGATTGGCAGTGTCAAAAATACTGGGAATACCCTTTAGAATCAGATGATATATGTGTTTAATGACATCATCTTAGTTCTTATAAGTATTTCAATGAAATTGGGTTGATGGGAATTATGACTGAATTATAATTTGTGGAATTTAGAGCAAGAAACTTTGATACACATATCAAATGATATGCGAATATTATTTTGTTGCCTTTAATATTAGAGTATAACACTTGTCTCTAAAGTATTTTTTGTTTCTTATTTACTTATACAAAAATACCTTGCATATACATGTATGTGCAGCTCTCAGTTATTTGCTCTAATGCGATGGCGTCATGCGGACTCGATAAAAATGTTGTGGAAAAAGCTGTCTGCATAAATCTTTAGAAATTATGGCAAGATACAGATACACTCATGCATATGTATTTTTGAAATTGTTTTACGAGCTGCATTTGATGACAGGCCAAGTAATTCGCATTCGAAACAAAACTTGAAAAGTATCCGTGTATCTGTGTATCTTAGTATCTGTGTATCTATTAGCTACAACTAAGTATGCAAGCTGAGCTGAGGTCACGCCCCCTTCTGCAAAGGCGAAGGCAATGCCATTTCGCATGCTGTTTACATTTATGCAACATGTTGAGAGTGGCAACTTTACTTTGTAGATACTGTAGATACTCTTAGTTAGTGTATATGTGCGACGACGTCTGATTATGACATTTAACATGAACACGTAGCGAATGCAGCACATGCGAGCGACAGCATTGGTATTTCTCTGTATTTCTTTTTTGTTTTTTTTTTTTTGGTGTTTTTTTACTAGACACGAACGCACAGCATGACAGCTGAAGTAACAACAATTGGAAGGGGGGAGAGGTACAACTGTTGGCTACTTCTCTTTTCAGCTTCATTGCGAATTCATTCATTCATTTCGTGGTGCTGCCTGTCATATTTTGCGGTCTTATCGCAGCAACAAAACAAAATTGGCAAACATTTCAAAGAGCCAAATGCACCGAAAAGAAAAAAAAAACTTAACTGCACTGTACACAACATTCTACCACAGCTCAAGGATGGGCTCCAATTGGTGTTTGTCCATGGCTAAATTGGCTTGTTCTAACGTATCTTGATAAGAACTGACGGCCTATTGGCAGCAGAGTCAGCGCATTCTAATGGAAAATGTTTTTCGATTTTCGTTGTACTTTTTTTTGTCGCTTTATTGCTTGCCGGTTGAACTTGTATGTTGTTGAAACTCACCTGCAAAGAGAAAGAAAGAAAATGTTGTGGATTAATTAAAATGTTTTTCACTATCTTTTAATTGTAAAAAAAGTACTTATCGCAAATCTTCATTATTAAAAAAAAATATTAGGAATATAGATAAATTTGCAAGTGTTAAAAGAGGGAAACGAAAAACAACACAACAAATTTCAGTTAATTATTTATTAAAGAGAAGCATTCATTTGGCAGAAATAAATGTAATAAATAGATGTCTTGAATTAATATAAATAAAAGAAAATATTATTTTGGACATTAATAAAACTCAAATATATATCACACATATGTTAGGTAAAACTACAGAGAGCAATTAATATGGCAGGAAATCTATTTAATTTTTAAGGTACAGCTTATGCATACAATTTAAGTTTCATAACTAAATAAATAAAAAGACAAAAGTGGAACTGGCTACTGACTTGTATATGAGTGCGTAGCAAAGATTAAACTTTTTAAATAATTAAAAAAGACAACAATGCTATCGGAAACAAGTTGTTTGTTGGTTTTTCTACATTCTTGACACTCGTTAAGAAATTATACACATTTTAAACCCTAAAATCCTTTAAATCTTAAGATATGTATAATTTAAAATAATAAATAAAATGTTTAACATTTTGAAGCAATCGAAACAAAATGAGATAGTTATGCAAAACGAATAATAACACTAGGCGGATTAATGAGCAGCTTAAATAAAAACCAGCACTTGAAAATAAAAACCAAACATTCGGCTTAAAAAATACTTAAAAATCCTCATAGTCTACAAAAGATTCAAGTGGGTATTTATCATAGCTCAATTATGTTATAAACTTTTAAAAAACTAAAAAAATGTATATAATTGATTAGAAAAATATGAGAATTTGTCACCTCAAAACGAGTTCTATAAAGAAATCAAGTGGAACAAGAACAGCAACAACAGCAGCAGCAACAACAATAACAACAGCAACAACAAGAGCAACAAGTCAAGTGTCAGTGACGACTTATTTGTCACTAGAGCTGCTTATTATTGTTGTTATTGTGTTGCTGTTGTGTTTTTGTTGCTGTTTATGGTCAGTGAACGGCTGCGGCGTGTGGGCGTCAAGTTGAACGGCAGAGCGAGGCATGAGACTGTGGCAGCTGCTGTGTAAGGTCACGCGTTCACCAGTGCGTATGAGCAATATTTTTTTAATTGTCGCATTAAACAGTTAACGTTCGTCACGAATGGCAGCCACACTCTTTCACTTACACCCGCACCTCCACCCCCCACCCTCCCTGCTTTGCACTTGTGTTTAATTTTGTTTGCTTTGTTTTATTTTCGCCTGCCTTTAATTGTTTATGTAAATTAGAACTGACTTTGCGATGAACAATTCAAATACACATTCAGCGCTTTTTTATATATTTGAGGAAGCGAATCTTCCACTCTCAGCTACTTTTAGCTGTGCAAATAAAGGTGTGAATACATTTTGCGAGTTAATGTTAACGATGCCTTTTGCCTTATTAGAGCCTGAAGCGTAGGTTCGTGTCAACTGCGCCGCAAATGACGTCGCCACATTTCAACTACGATGACATATAGACACCTGTATCTGTGTATCTATGTGTATGTGTGAGCTAACAATTCGACACTCTTCAGCATAATTGGGAAAATTTGTCAAGTGCTCGCCGAATACATATTCACATAATACATCAACATCGACTTACGGTCAACATTTGAGCAGCACACACAGTTTGTGGTCAAAGCTCGTGTCATTCATCTTGATACCTGCCCCTTCCCCGGCCCCGTCCCGATCTACCCTCCCTATCAAATTAGCTCAGCGGACAGGTAGTGTAAACGTCAGTTAACCAGCTCTTTTGTCATCATAACTCTGTCCGTCTAGACTCTAAACTGCAGAGTGCAAATATCATTCGATGGCACAGAGCGTTGACAAAAGACGTAAGAGTCTGTAAAGACCGTAGATAAACCCCTTTAACCTCTCCTCTCCCCTTTCCTATCAGCTGTCTGCTGTTGGTTGCATTTGCCCAGGTTCAATGCGTCAATTAAATTTGCTGTCAATCATCTTTTCTCACTTGCTTTAGCCGCTTTCCACTCGTTTTGCTGTTTTTGAAAAATTCATTGAGTATTTTGAAAATTTCATAGCTATCGGCGCCTGTGCATTGGCCAGCAAATGGGTTTTTTGACTTTGACTTTGACGTTGACTGATTTGCATTGAAGTTCATTTTCATGGCTGTCCGCCAGGTGTAAAAGTCATCTGTACCTAGGTGGCGAATCTATGGGATGCATCTTATGTTCAAATGTTTTTTGGCTGTTACAAATCTACAAGTTTGGATTTTTGACCTTAGTTGTTCAAGGATATAACTATATAGTATATATTTAAACTAAAAATAATTGATATATTTCTGCAATTGTTTTTTATTTACCCAATTTTGATGACATTATATATATTTTAGACAAACTCTGACAGCAACATGTTACTTATGCCCTCTGCTATCTTTTTATAAGCTGTTTGTATCTTTTATACATTTTTTTACTTAAATTAATATATCTCGTTAAACACTTTATAGAACGCCTGTACTTTCTCCTTTCTCGCTCTCCTATACTTACGATTCTCGAGTCTAGACTTTCACTTTTCTCTCATTATTTTAACACCAGTTAACTGCTTGAATCGCGACAACCCTTTCCAGTATGAGTCTATCGGCTCTACTATCTAATCCACATGCATTTACACCTCATTCTCTCTATTTTATCACTATTTCGTATCTCTCCCTCTCCTCCCTCCCTCTCTCGCGCTGCCTCTTACCAATCGGGCCATCAACCTACCTAACCAAATCGCAGTTCTGCTCAGGTTTTTGCCTACCCACTGAGTTTGTGCCTGCCGTGAGAACTGTGCCAGGTGAATGGATCTCCATTGTTCTTGGCCTGTTGTTCAGCGACACTGTAAGAAACTTTACGCTTGTTTCTTACCTATTTTCTTGTGCAATTATTTATAATAGCGCCTGCTTTCCGCTTTCCGCTTACCGCCTACCGCTTACCGATTTAATACCATGGCAAACGCTTCGAAATTATGCAGGTAGCGTCCCGCACTTTGTCGGACCCGAGCGCAGTTCATTAAGGGTAATGCATGCCAAAAAGATTGAAGGAAAGACAAATTGTCTGCAACACACACCCTAATACACACACACGCACTCTTACACACACACACACATACACAGTGCAATATAGCCAGGAAGGCAGCTCCTTAATGACGAAACGCCGCCAGCTCTTGAGCACCTGCTGCAGTTCCTTGGAAAACTGTTCATTGATTCCATGTGCAGCAGAGACAACAACAACAACAACAACAGCAACAATAACAATGCACTGATTTTTCAAAAACATTTTCTGCTCCTTACTGCAGAACTAAATGCTTATAAATAATTACATTGTGGGACTCCATGCAGTTTATTGATTTTCTACCCTGTAGCCATATAATAGGCTAAAAAGGGTATAATACAAAAATAGAAATCATTAACAGGCCAATATATAATATATATATATATATATAGATAAATCTGCAACTGTTAACTCTATGTATGCTTGATCAGCATTAACAGCTGAGTCGATATTTTATCCTTTATTTAAAGATTAGACAGTTCGATGTCGCAGCTACAGATTTTAGGTACACAGACAGGATCAAAAATTATTCAAATATACGGTATGCAGTCCTTGATATGTGAGCTGTCTACGTGATCCACTCATCCATGTTTAAGTCCCAGACTAACTAATATAAGGTACTTGTAACCTTAGTAACCAATATACTAATAAATCGTATAATAATAATAATATCATTCATAAGATTTTTGCTGCTCTGTTCACTTTTGATACGTTTTATAATTGAATTCTATGTTTTGTTGTCTCAGTGTAGGTTATCGTATACCAAATGTTACCTAGCCTTCTTTCTGATTAGTATGACCAATTTAGGAAACATCAAGAGTCGTATATAGGGTATTTAGTAGTCAGTCACTATCCAGCATTCTTACTTGCTTTTGTTGGAGTTCGTCAAATTGTCTAAATTCAGATGTAAAGTGTGGGATCTGAAGAGTTCATTGCACTGACCCACTGAAGTAGCTAGGGATCCTTCGTATTTGTCTTCTTGTAAGCCATATAACTTGCCACAAGTATATACACCTATATACAATAAGTGTTCCCCTACCTACTACATGCCACACTGAAGTCTTACATGTGTGCGTTTATTTCTACTGCCTGTGACATAAACATACATATGTCAAACAGCGAGAGTATCATATTTCCGAAGCTGATTAGCATGTGTACTTGAAGGATCCGTTTCTATAGAGAGTGTGTGTGTGTGTGGCTACCACAATCGGGGGAGGAGGGACCGTGTCCAAGGTTGAGATACGTAAGGTGCCCGTGAGAAAAGTGCATGGCGCTGTCTTCTTCTTATGTTTTTTTATGTTTCTTTATGGTGTGCTAATGGGCGGTAAACAATTCGTAAGCTTCATTGATTTTAATGCATTGCTTTCGGGCGGCACATCTCAAGTGGGTCACTCAAGAGCTCCGGCCGAACGACTGTGATAAATATGTTTTGAATTTAGTTATATAATACAATATGTGTTTTAGTTTAGTTATTTTAGCTATTTACGACTTGTACTTGCTTGCATTTATGTCTGATTAGTATCTTTTATATATTTGTTTGGAATTTGTATCTGATTAAGTCAAGTAAGATATTTCCATTTAATAAACATTTATCTTTCATTAAATAAGAACCACAATCACAATCTTTTAAACATTTATCTATGCATATCCGAATCATATGTGTTAATCTGTTTGCATTTTATGTTGATTTTACACATTCAGATACATTTTTTATTGAACATGGATTTAAGATTAAAAAATTATTTCTTAAGATTTTACAATACAACGAAAAACGATGTTTTACAATGTAACTATTTAATTTAATACAATTTATATTAATCTTAGTTTTTAATACCTTATACTTTTCTCTGTGTGTATGCTCTTTGTTATAAAGTGTGATTTTGTGAAAAATCTTCTCATTGAAAGTAACTGTATTTTCTGTTTTTCTTGGAAATATTTCTTAACTATATTTTTTATTTTTTATTTATTTTCCCAACATTAAAATTGTTTGCCAATTAAAACATGTTACGTAACGGACTTCAACTTTCTGACAAAATGTTTTCAATGCACTTCCTGCTCCTAATTAAAGCGTATTTTTTATGGTCAAATTAATAATTAAAAATTTCCAATTGATCTTTTTATCAAGTGCAACGCTTTTCCGCAAACTGAAAATGAAAAATGAAAAACTGGTCAAGTTTCGGTCGCTATTAGAAAAGTGACATTTGCTTTATGGAAGTGGCGAAAACAAGTTGGTTTAACCACTTAGTTGGACATCGCCTAGAGAGTGAAATCTTGAGCAGGAAAAGTGCTCAAAACATGTGCTGCAACTTGTGTCCAAGAGATTTATCAGTCTGCCTCTAACATCATCATTATCATGATCATCATCATTACTATTACCATTATCATTAGCCGCATCATCATTGACAAAGGCTGCGCAAGTCTTTTGTCATTGGAGGGGTCTTTTCAAGGGGGCGGGGTAGCGGCTGCTGCTCCATGATAAATGAAATTTTTGCACTAAATGTTGCTTTTACTTAAGACCAAAAACTTTTGTTGTCTTCTAGCTGTGTGTGTATGTGTGTGTGGATTATGTGGAGCGGCGTTCATCATTATTGTAATTCTGGCCATAGGCATTTGGCCAAAACACGCACGTCTCTTTCTCGTCGCTCTGGGACATTTGGCACACGGCCAGAATGCTTGGCCAAAACAGCAGTAGCAACAACAACAACAACAACAACAGCAACACCATAATACAACATATGTGATTGATTGTAATTGAGGTTGGTAAAAGTTGTTGTTTGCTGTTGTGTCAATGTCAAAGCCAGGGTGCAAAACCAAAAAGAATCTTGGTAAAAAATTGGTCTACGGCTTGGGGGCTGTCACTTGTGAAAAACCAAAGAAGCGGCAAATTTTCTACAATTTTCGTAAATGCTTTGAATGACACAGCAAATTGGCAGTGAAATGTTTCAGATGAGAATTACATGTTAGTCATTTGTCATTAAAGCTGTAAAAAATCCAGGAGGAATTCAATTGTAAAATGACTGTAAATTAATAATTGATAAAGCTATAAAAACAGAAGGTGAATTTAATCTAATCATTTAATCAAATCAAATGTTTGTAAGACCATTTTTTAAAAAAATTTAAAAAGTCATATCTTCATGAAGTATATTTTAAACCTACGCTACGAATTTGTATTAGTTTTAACATTTAAATAAAATCCAGTTGCTCAAATCTAGTTCTAAGTTCTTTATTTAATAACCTACATCCACATGACGTTTGTGTAATTAACATAGAAACCTTCCCAAAACGACCGTCAAATCAAACTTCAACCAAAAACTTAAAGAAGAGAAAAACCGTTTCAGTTGCCAGAAATTTCACTTGCGAAAGTTGTGTGCCACAATTAATGTGGAAAAGTTAAGAGCACAGCTGACCAGGTTCTTGTTTAGCTTTTAGTTTTTTACTTTTATATATTTTTGGGTTTTTTGTTTTTTATGGGGTGGGCCAATGGCGTAACACTGAAAAGCTCAGCAGCTCAAAGTTGGACGAGCACATTAACACGTTTCAAATGACTTAAATACGTTGCCAAATGATGGCAAGAAATGTAAAACAAAAACTTGTGAAAGTTGGCTATCTGGAAATATGTCAGAGTATCAACAGCACAAGTAATGAACCAAATAATCATAATCAACTTTATCATAATTGTAATAAACTGAAGAAGAAGCAGCTGCAGCCGAAATGAGTGCTCCCTGAAGCTAAGTTTGCTGTTTGTTGTTGTTGTAATATTATCTGAATTTGTCTGCCACTACTGGCAATGATTACCCAAGCAAAGAAAAAAGGGGTGAACACCCCTCACCCCCTCCTCTGAAAAGCAGGCCTGTGAGTTTTGGCCTTATGCAATTGTCTTTATTGTTGGCCCCGGCTGCTGTTGTTATTGTTGTTGTTGTTGCTTTATGAATATACAACTTATATATTATATTTATACTTTGTTATTGTCGGCCAGCTGAATGCTCAAACAGCGTGTATCTTGAAGATACTTTTTTCAAGTGCTGTGTTTTGTTTGCTGTTGTTGAAAATTTCTCTGCTGCTCATGAAATTAAGTTGTGACTGTGTTTTATTTGGTTTTTTTTTTGTTGGCATTAAATGTGCCAAAAGCGTAAATTTAACGAATTTAATTTGTGTACCAAAAGAAATGCTGTAGAAATATTTTAACTTGGCCACATTTGAAGGCTCAGTTTGCGTCAGCTTGTGTTAAGTTTATTTGAGGTAATTTAAAAATAATAATAATTTGGGGTAATTTAATCAAATTTAATTAAATCACATTAAAATAATGAAGTTTGTTGAAGTAGAATAAAATTGTTTCCGGCTTTCATTTGCCAGACATCTGTTATTTTTTAGGCAAACAAAGATTTTTATTATGTATTCCAGAAGATTATTCATTTTCATATGCATATGTACACGATTGAATATAAACAATCAGTAAGTAATAATTTAAGTTTTATGAAACTTTGCTATTTAACAGTAAAAAGTAACTACATATTAACCCTGCATATAGAGTACAAGGTCAATTTTTTTTCAAATACTCATGATGATTATCATTTAAATTAATTCAGTTACCCAAGGAAATCACCTTTTCGCACAACTATATTAAATATATAAAGTTAAGATCAGTTTCAGTTTACAAAAACCATATATTTCTAATTGAAAAGCCTATGAGTCATCCATGATTATTTACTTTGTGTTTATAATCAGTTTTCAAGCATTATCAATTATTCACCCACATATGGTTTTGGAAATTCGACCCCGAAGTAGTGTATAGCCTATCATCCTATCAAATGGGTGAAAATACTCAATTGCATACCGAAAATACGTATTGTGTTAATTTTGTGATGGGTTCGGGAGCTGGTATAATGTGCAAGTGCATTTTAAGATATTTAAAAGTTATTTAAACTTTGAATTTCTTTAGAAAGTATGAATTTTGTTTGCGTAAGTTACTCAAAAGTATCTTTCTGACTGATCATTAATATATTTAATACATTGGGTCAAAGATATCCACTTCTGCCTGCTACATCCATTTGAAGAACTTTATGACACCCTTTTGAACCACTTATAATGTGTACAGGGTATACAATAACTATGTAAATTGATCGCCGCAACTTGGCTGATACCTCTGACAAAAGCAAAACTTAATCACTTTATTAAAACTGTAACAATTAGTAGGCATTCCACGCCCACGCCTTCCACATATGACTAATTGATGGGTTGCTCAGCTGTGCAAACAGTTAGATACAGAAGAGAGCACAAACGATTCCTCACTTAAGCGAAAGTATTTTATATGCCATCAATTTCCATAAAGCGTTGAGGTTTAACGGGTTTTATTACTCATACTCATACTCATACGCTGGTGATTTTCTGGTTCTCTGCTGGCGATCGATGCGGAGGCAAGTGAATCATCTTTGAATAAAAACCGAATGAGATGTGCACTGTAATGACAACGCCCTGAAGCGCCAAATGACGCAAATTCATTCAGCAAAATTTTTGTTATTAACAGAAAACATTTCAATACATACATACATAATTTGAATTTTGTGTAAACGATTTCATTTATAAATACAGCACTCGGTCCACGAATCTACGTGATTTGTATGCAAATTGGTTTTAGTGCGAAAAGTGTATCTGCTGGATGCGAAAGCGCTAATAGTGTATCTGATGGATGCAAACAGCGCTAGCATGACATTGGAGTGTAGGCTTTTTTGTGCAGAGTGCTTTTCGTGTTTAAACTTTAAACATACAAATTAAAATACCTGCGGTTTGTATTTATGGTATTTTCATTTTTTATTTATTTAATTTTTTATGTTGCGGTTTCGCTTTGCAGACGACTATATAAATATGGCAATTGTAAAGTAGTCAACTGTACGGATATCTGAGGAAAGCGTCTGTTTAAACATATTAATTTTGGAATCAATTTGTATGGTTAGTGCACGTTTTAAACGGTAGTCTGCCTCCTGCCTGCCATAGCAATCGTAGCATCGCATTAGGTAACATTATGAACAGAGTTTCATTGCAATTCATTCTAATTGATGTTCCAACCAAGAGATTGGGAACTAGGTATAGTTAAGTCTACAAATTTATTTCGATCAATAAAGTTTTTTATCTGCCACTGTTTTCAATATAGATTGCTGGAAACTTCCTCAAAATATCAAGCCAAATATATTCCCATTCCCTGTTCCTCCTGTCTTTAATACTAATAGAAAAAGCTAACACATTATAATACACATTTATAATGTCCCTCTGTATGAGCACGCAGTGGTCAGAGACTATAATATCTATAGACTTCATAAATAAGTGAATAGTTGTGTGCGTACAGGGTATCACTTAGTCGGGCACGCTCAGCTAGATCACTCTTACTTGATAACTTTTTTAAGTATCTTAAGTTCCTTCACTGGACTTGCTCGAATGAAAAAATTGCTAATTTTTGCCCAACACTTTCCGAGCTGGTTTCTAAAAGTAGTTGCAGCTGAAAGAAGCTGATTTCATGTTTGGTTGACTTCCAAGTCAAGTCCAAAAGTCCGAGTACTCGCCGAGTATATCCAATTAGTTGCTTTCACATTTCAACAGTTTACAACCAAAGCCACAGCCACAGCCTGTCAACACTTCTTCTGTCTTCTATCTTCTGTCTTTTGTCGCTTTTGCCCCACTCAATTGTCATTTCAATTGTCATTTCGATGGGCTACTAAAAATGTCATTCTTCTAGCTAGCTGAGCACTTGCGAAATCATTGGCTAACAATCTGTGCTATATATATGTATATATATATATATTAAACATAATTTTAATTTTTTTGGAAGAGTTTGAAAAATGGCATTTGACATTTGACATTTGAGTTAAGTGCTTGCTGCAATCGCTCAAAGGCGAAAACCATTTAAAAGTTTTGTCATTTGAGTGGAAGCGACAATTTGTTAAAATTATGAAAGTGAAGATGCTCAGATTTTCTAGCTAATTTAGCAGCTGTGCGTGGCAAAGAAGAAATGCTTGGCACTGGCTGAACAGTGAGTTAATGCGTCCCACAGCAATTTAAGTCTATTGTTCTTTTTGGCCCATTAAAAGCGGACCCAGCCCTAGCTTTAGCTCCAGCCCTAGTCCCAGCCACAGCCCCAGCCCCAGTCACTGATGTTGTCCCTGGCGAACAAGCCGCACTAATGAGCGTCATGGCATGCATAATGCATAGCCACCCACCGCCCACCACCCACTACCCCCCCATCCAGTCGAGAGTAACATAATAGTGGCTGTCAAGTGCAGTGCATGTGTAAAAGATACAAAGATACAAAGATACATAGATACTAAGATACTTCCTTGTCCGAGAGCTCTTTGGGCCACAGTCGAGTGCGCACACGAAACTTAATGACAATATCAAATTACACATACACACACACACACACACACACACACACACACACACACACACAGACAAAAGACAGACAATTTGCATGACACACTTAGCCAGGCCAACTGGCAGTTTGTGGGAGTGGCAGTCACAAGGCTTAAATCCGCAGCTGTCCACAAGTTGCACTTACATTTTAAGTCCTCACTCCCTCCCTCCACGGCTGCCAGTTGGCAGTTTGTCAATGATATGTTTGCCATGCGAGGCAGCGTTCACAGTTTAATGCAATTTTCACTGTCAATTTCTAAAGAAAACAAAAAACCAGCAACAGCAACAAAAACCACAGCGTATCTATCTGAAAATGAAAGTAATTTGCAAAAGCCACGCAGCGTCTTCTTCTTCTTCTTCTTATTCAAAAACAAACACAAAGATCGTGAGGCCATAAACAAAACTCAATGCAAGCGGCCGAGAGAAACATGTGAAAGTCGAAGTCGAACTCGAATTCGAAGTCGAAGCTGGCTTCGACAAACTCGACCCGCTCTGCTCTGATCGGCTGTTGATGCTTTGGCATTTGGCTCTGGAGCTGGTAGCCGGCTATAAACGAAAGTGAATAGAGCAGTTTTCCAAGTTAAGCAATGATTTTTTGAATTTTATTTGCTGCAACTGATTACGAGCTGTTAAGCTGTTAAGAAGAAAATCAATTTCAACAAATTCAATGATATCTCTAAGTTGGTGCGAAACTATTTCATACATATGTACATATTTCTTTGAAAATATAGTTGAACATTCACTATTTAAGATACGAATTTTGTCATGACATGTGTAACTCATTCCCTCAAAAGTATATTTGTATTATTTTGCAGAATCTATAAATCTATTTAATAATATTCGTATATTCCACTCCTCTTCTTACCATGCCCTCACTTTGATTTCTGGCCTAAAATATATCTGCAGCCTATTATCCCTTTTCTTTCGTATTAGAATTGTACTATTATTATCTTCAATGCTATTATAAAGTTTACAAAGTCTTCCTTTTCATCACATTTAATCGACTCTATTTTGACATTATCTTTCCTTCTACTTCGTTCGTAATTTGATGATTCCTTTTCATATTTCTTCTTCTCCTAACTAATTATTACCAAATTTTGAAGTATATTTTGAAAACTAAAAGCTTACAAGAAATGGAATGCAGAAAGCATTAACGAAACCTAAACAAGAATTTCTATTCATTTCAATAAATAAAATCTTGTATAGGTCATATAAAAGTTATTGTTTTCTTATGATTTTTCGAACTGATCACAGTCTATGTTTTTGTTCTACTCTTTTCATTATTTTATGTTATATCTGTGCTGCTATTATTTCTTTATATAATTCCTTGCTCTTTAATCTACTAATTATAGTATGTTCAACATCTTCGCTCTCATTTCTTTACCCTTTACTTTTATTTATGGTCTGCTTTCCTTTTCCTTCTACACAATGCTAGTTAATTGATTATCTCCCACACGAGACTTTAACCTCACACCAAATTCACATTTTCTTTTTGGTCTTCCTCATGCTGGTAACAGTGCATCTTTCATGGTGCTTTTGCATGTTTCGTAAATGACTTCCTGCATACTTAGCTACCTAGATCAGCCCACCCAATTAATCAAGAAATCAAACCGGTAAAATGTATTCACGCGATACATTTTCCAGCCGATTCCCATGTGAACCCAAAGATAGCAGCTGCAGTGCTTCCTGAAAATGCCGAGCAAGTATTACGAGCATTACTCATAGCAAATGATCGATAAGATGAAGCATTGTGAACCAAAAAGCACCGCCAAATTTGTCAGCTTTATTGACTGAGAAATTCAGAAAGTCTCGAAACAACTTATCGAATATAGTAAGTATGTAAAATGCAACTTACTGACGTCAGTGAGCGGAATCGGTTTAGAATTTATGCGAACTTACCTGGAAAGTAAGGAAATAAGAAATGATTAATTAGCTTTGAGTCAAGTATCATTTAAATATTATTGAGTATTTCTCGGAGTGTTTTGTGAGTACTAAGTATTTATAAGGAAAAAACCCATGTGCACCAAGAACAAATTCTATTGTGATATAAATATATATACATAAATTGCCAGAGCCAGAACCAAGCGTAATCCACTTTATATAGATATAGATAGATGTAGATACTTATAGATGCTTTCACAGTTGGAAATATAATGAAGTGCGAACAAAATGGCAAGTATAGTAGCATATATATAGAGTATAATTAGTATATAGTATATGTTAAGTACAGGCCGGTGAACTCAGAAGGTCTTAATTGATCGCATCATTTCCGTTATGAGCGAAGGTTGCCAGATCAGTGCACTTTCTGGGTTCACTTGAAGTTGGCTGCGATTTGTCAGCTGTTATAAGCATTATCTTAAAATTATTTGTTGATTATATAGAAAAAGATAAACAGCTGCTGCGACTTTCATCTCCTTCCAGTTGCCAGTTGCTGGTTGTCAGTTGGATTTCGTTGATGTCCGTGTGATCTTTTCTACTCGACATGCCACACATTGACCCTGAATGTGTCTTGGATTGTACATACACATATGTATGTATCTGTGTATGTGTGATGAGCACAAAGCGTGGCATTGTCTTGGTTTGTGGCGTCTGTAATTTGTCGGCTAATTGCCATCGATATGGGAGAATTGTACATTATTGATGTCTTCTTCGAAAGGCGGAAGTGGTTATCTAAGCCTTTGTTCTGATATTCTAAGTAGAAGCAGCCCACATCTTTCCTAAAGCTAGCTCCATAAAATATCTAAGTAATTCCTATTGACAGCAAAACATTTGAATTGTCACCCATAAAACCCGGAGTAATAAAAAAACACGAAACTTGAATTCTTTTTCAATTTATTTCGTGCGCCTATCCAAATTTGGCTAGTAGTTCCAAATATGGCAAAATATTTCTGGTGGCATTGCGCGTGGCCAAAACTTAAGATCAACAAAATTTGTTTAAAGTTTTGGTATTGTGCTGTCGTCACTTGTTGCCTTTGAAACTCGATTTGGAGACTACGCAACCTGCCCAGCAGATCTTATCAGCTGCTTGCTTATCTTATCGTATCTGTGTCTGTGTCTACCATACTTGCAACAACACAATTTCGAGTTACGAAAATTGGTGTTAATTACGTCACTGAAAACAATTTTCATTAGGCTTCCCATAGCGCCAGTCAATTGAAGGGGTTGTGCTGGGCGGGGTCAACCGGCAAACAATTAGTGCTCCCAGCCACATGTGGCATGTGGGATGTGCGATGTGGTAAGGGGTGTGGCTATGGGGTTACATAAACTGTAAACTCTTAAGTGATTAAGGTCAGCCCGCTAATTAGAAGACCAATAACTGAAAGTGGGTGAGCTCCGGGAATCACTCTGAGGTATTATACAATACAATACTTATATACACAGCGGCATCTTTGAAGTGCAGTTGCAGTAGCTGCATTTTTAGAAAAGGGAGTGTCTCCTCAAGCGAAGCCATATATGTCATATAGTATTCAAATATACAATATTTATCTTATAAAGATTGAAAATATAATAATACTTAACTGAACATTGGGAATGACACCAATAATGAGTATATACTAAAACAATTTTCCTAAACGTGAGCTATGTAAGAAGTTGAAAAGTACTCGAAAAAAGATACTTTTCATTTCGGTATGAAATGAACAGTGAAAACCCAATGTATAACATATAGTAAAGTATTAGTATATAGATTAAGCTTTCTAACATTGCGGAATTTTAATTGATCTTTTCTTTTTTTCTAAGATTGAAATGTTTTATTGTATCTTAAGCTATGAGTGAAGGTGGTAGTTATAAAAAAATCGGAATGACACAATTGTACTTGAAAATGCAGCCTATACTTACGATAAATATTGGCAGAGTACAATCAATTATTTTATTCGAATAATTGTGTGTTTCCTCAGAGGAACACATGTAAAAGTTGTAAAATTGCCCTTAGCACTTTTCCCAATTTATTAAACATGACCAACTTTAAAATATTTTTTTGTCGTTTTCAGTTTTAATAAAAAACAGTTTTAATAAAAAACTGACAATATTGCAACATGTGGCTGGCCACATTTCAATGCAAGTTTTTACCTAACGACTATTGACAGACATCAGAATAAACGGAGTAATAACAAGTAAGAGTGCTCTAGTCGAGAGTGCCCGACTAGGAGATACCCTGAACCCAGTTCTTACATTCATAATTCTTTATCTGCATTCATACATAGAAACACACACAAACATAAACAAACACAAGCTGCTGGTTACGCGCGTCATTAATTGCTTTGCTTCTTCTTCTTCCTTTGGCACCAAACTATGGTACATTGAATCGTTAATAACTTTGTTTATTGTTTGATCGTAATAAAATTTGTAGAACACAAAGATGGCATATAAATGTGAGAGTATGTAAAATCCGAAGGTTATACCTCTTAAAATACGTATTTTTCGATTTCTTGGAGATCGGGGAGGGGTATCCAAAAAGTGAAATGCATTTAACCTCTGTATGCTATTGCTCTGTATGCTATGTACCAAATTTGGTGACTTATAACTTTTAAGCTATACCTTAAAAACACTGTTCTGGAATCTTAATTTATCGATAACTCTTGAAAGGATTGAGATATCGTAAAAAAATGATGAGTTTTTATCGAGCCGGCAGTACAGTAACTTAAACTTAAATATAAAGTTTCTAGCTTTTATGATTTTCAAGTTATGTCCAAAAAACACTTGTCTGAAATCTAAATTTATCGATAACTTTTAAACAGGACAAGATATCGAGAAAAAAATATTTAGCTTGTATTGACCCGGCACTGCGAGAACTTATATTTAAAATATAAAATATAAAGTCTCTAGCTTTTGTAGTCTCTGAGAAACAGGCGTTCATACAGACGGACGGACAGACAGACGGACATGGCTATATCGACTCGGCTATTGATACTGATCAAGAATATATATACTTTATGGGGTCAGAGATGCTTCCTTATGGCTGTTACATACTTTTGCACAAAACCATTATACCCCTTTTTCCCATTTTTAATGGGATCAGGGTATAATAAAAATATGAAATTAATGTCAGTCAGATTTGCATTCTGACTTCGTGTCATGGTTTTTTTTTGGCATTGCAACTGTTCAATGTTGACTGAAGTCTGAAAATATCAAACAACTGTACACAGATCCCTTGCAACAACTAACGAACCATTGCAAATGCCAAGGAAAATGTGGAAACTGATGTAGGGATGACATTTTGCAAAGGGACAATGGCTATGCGAAATGGGAAATGTGGAAATGGGAAAAAACAAGTGGAAATGCCCAGGCCAATTGTTTAGCCTAGAGCAACAGCTGCCAGAAAACCTGGCACTGAATCCCTGGGCTGCCTTTTGTTCCATATATGTATATAAAGATTTTGCGCTGTTTAAATTTAACTTCCGCTCTTGCAACATTTCTCGATTCGTTCTTCATTTTGACTGACTGGATTTTAGTGCTGATTTATATTGAATAGCTCGGCACGGCCTGCGGCCCTATATTGAATATCAAATATGACGCTGACAAGACGCTGGCAGGAAAAAAGAAAAATGAAGAAAGAAGAAAAAAGATTGCCTTGAATTGAATTTTATGTCGCAGCAGCTTAGGCCCTGACTGATGCTGAACAGATTCTGCTCCTGACTCTTTAGCTGCTCACATTTTTTACTGCACTTTACTGGCAACAATAAATTGCCTTTTATATATAGATAGATTGTGCGGCTGCATTATGTATGACTACCATAAGATGTACGCCTGTACATATATGTATATATATTATATATATAAATATGTATTCTCTTTGTGGCTTTGCCATTTATATTGTTAATGCCGCACATGCCTCGCTTGCGGCTGCCTTTGTCTGCCCCGGGAACCTGTTTGCCCAGAAGGCTTTGCTGCCTATTTTTTGGTATGCCCAACTGGAGGGTATTATAATTTCATACCAGAGATTTGTGGCATTTATGTTTGTATGTCAATCATTTTGTCTAGTCTAGTCTTCTTCCCAATGAGTGGGTCAAATTGAAGTCACTTTAATTTATAATAATATAATAAACAATTTCTATGGCTTAAAATATTTTAAAATTATATTTGCAAGGGTATTTCAAATTCGCCCATCCGCACAACGCCTTTTTTACACGTTTCTTATTCGCATTAAAATCGAAGTTTATAGCTAAGCATAAAAAATATCATTGATTGATATCGCTTAGGCATTTGATGTGAGTAAAACGCGTGCAGCGCAAAATTTCATTAAATTTTAGCAGCTGCCCGCATTTTTTACAGATGCCATAATTAATAGTCATGTGGAGCTTTTGGATACACTGTACAGAACTTGCCCCTAGGCGATATAATTACAAGCATGTTTTACAATACATGAGGCCACTGGTCAGAAAAGAGAGAGACTCTCCACAGCATTTTCATAGGCCTTTTGTCTGGGGTTTAAACGTGGCTAGAGACGAGCGGCTTTTATCTTTTAATTATATTCTTTTGATGTGCCTTCTTTCAATCCTTATATTCTTGGTGGCAGGTAGAAAAATACCAGGTGAAATAGATTATTAATTAAAGCGCTAATAGAGTGTAGCTTCTAATTCAGAAAGTTAAATATACTTTTTCCTAATCTTGGTATGTATAGCTAATATAATGTGAATAACTTATAATTCTCGGAATCTAAATTTTCTAGCTTCTGTCTGAACAGATGCCACTCTTAAAGCCTGTGCATAGTTTTACGAATCAGAATTTCTTAGTTCGCCTTTACTCATATTATTTCCCAGTACTTACAACCAGGGACCAGGAGATGACATAATATATTTCAATATGTTTGTTTTTTATGGACTTTTGAAAAAAGTAATGAACCGTAATACTAAATTATTATTTTTAAAAATCAATTGTTTTAATTATTTTTGACTTTTGTAAATAAAAATCAAACTTGACATTTATAATTGATATTAATAATAAAGATCCTTAATAATTATTAAAATTAATTTATAATATAAAAATCAAAAATAAATTTTACAATTGTATTTTAAAAATAAAAATGATAAATAATTATTTTAAAATATTTTTACCTATTACCCATAAAAATGAACTATTAATTGCTAAACATTTTTTAAGAATTCCACAATATATAAAAATAAGAAATATGCGATAACCATTTGGTAACATACATATGTATTAATTGTTGTACATTAGTTACTAGCAGTATATTGAGTACTTAAAATTCATGTTGGTGCTATTTATAAACCCATCAAATTGATAAAACAGTAGCTAATTGCGAAACGAATAAACTCTCTAACCGCTTTATAAGTTGAGCAATTTGTTATCATTTTCCTATTACTATATGACTATATAACTATGCACAATCAATAAACTGGAAAGCCTATCTGCTGCTCATTTCGAGTTGCACTCGTGTCGAATCTCGAATGAACCGTCAACAATTGAAAACGAAATCGAAAATAAAATTACAGTGTGCGACGAGATGGTATTTCTCAGTAGTAATGCAGAACGAGAGCCAAGACACGGCGGATACAAGACGAATCCGACGAACAGACACCGCTCATTACCTATTCAAGAGACAGAGACGGAGTCGGAGACAGAGGTGGAGTCGGAGGCACAGCCAGGTAGCTTACAACTGGAAACCGGTTCAAAAGCCTGCGGACGATGGCTGCGCATGCGCCGGAAAACCTGTCCAGCGATTTGCTCTGCCCCCGAGACAATATAATGGAAGAGCTCGGCATACAACAGCCTCAGCCTCGATGGCATCAGTGGCGCATCAATTATGTTAATGAAGCTTTAAATGTGTCTTGATATTGAAAAACTTGTACAGGTTTTCCACAAAACACAAACACAAAGATAGTTTCTCGCCGGCAGGCGACGCTTAGCCGGTTTTTCCCAAGCTGCTGGGATAAAATGTCATCTAAAAGAGCAATTTGCATACTGTGACCTTTGGCACACACTGCATATGTATATCGTATCGTATCGAAGTAGGCCCACAAACACACCTTCAAGCTGTGTCATTTTCACAGCCATTGCACATTCTATTTTTCTTGGCTAACGAGCTTTTGTTTATTTTTCACGCTTTTGCCAGCCACATTACGGGGACACAGCGGCAACTCTGACCCTGAGCTGATTTATCCATAGTTTATCGCCGACACTGCAACTGTAACTGTAACTGTAGATGTAACTGACTTACAAAGTTACAAGTAATGCGAGTATTTGTAAAGATTTATTCATTAAATGGTGCACAGAAAAGTGTTTTTTTTTTAAATAAACTCAACTTCTTCAATCCACTTTATTTTGCGGATTTGTTGCCAGAAAATTTGACAGACTTTCGCTTCTTTAATTAAAATTAAATTACTCTCTCGCTAACATCAACTTTCTTTCTAACATATATACTATTTACCTCTGTTATGAAATTGTCACTACTTTCTGTTATCAGTACCTAAATAGCGTTCATTTTCGACAAAAACTTTAATTTTTAAAATGAAGTATCATTTTTATATTGTCTTTATGTTTAGCCCGTAAAGTTAAGTTATATTTATCAAGTTAATCGCTTACCATCAAAATATTGATATAAATAATATCAAAACAGTTCCTAAAAAAATGATTAAAGTCATTTCCGTTGCCTCAAAGCTAGTTTATACGCTGGGGTAAAAGTATAAATATATAAGATAAACATACATATTTATACAGATTTAAAATAATATTTAAAAATGATATAAATAACATCAAAACGGTTCCTAAATAAATGATTAAAGTCATTTCCATTCCCTCAAAGCTAGTTTATACGCTGGGGTAAAAGTATATATATATCTGAATATTTATACAGATTTAAAATCATAAAGCTTAACTAAGCATGCTCGAAAAAGTTTTGCGCAATGGTTTCTGTGGTGCACTTTTAACCGCAGCGTTGCCTTGGAAAAGTCAATTGCTGGCATTTTGTTGCATTGAGGTTTATGATTATGATTATGATTATGATTATGATTATTATTATAATAACATTTTGTATGCATTGCATTTAATGCAACGCTGAGCTTTGAAGAGCTTGTGCTTAAGTTGCTATGCAAATATTTGTAATATTAATAAAGTGATGAAGGAGGGTGCATTGAGGGTGGCTTAAGGACTTAAAGTAAGGCAAGGGCAAATTCCAGCAGTATGCAATATTTAATATGACAAAGCCAAGCGAAAAACTGTAAGCCATACAACTATTTAAATCCTTAAATCAAATTCAAAATCGAAAACCAGAACCATTAGCCAAAAGTCGTAACAAATTCAAATTAAACTTATAATTCATTAAAAATGCTGTTAATTTGTATATTATCAAAGTTAAAATTCAACGAATATACTTTCCATTTGTGTGCATAAATTCAGTAAACTCTTATGCAAGACTCTACAGTTGAACAGTACTGTGCCCTAGAGTATATAAGGTCTATAACCAAAACCAAGTTGTATCACTAAAATGCTTATCATAACCGTTACCATGCCAAAGAACTACTATGCAACTATATATATTTTGCCTACCATATCGGGCCTGAAGTACACCTGTTGCGTATACATGGAACTTTTCAGTGAGGACGTCTTATCCGGAAACAAAATGCATTTCCCTGGCATTGTTCCTCTGCCTGTTCCACCATTAACCGATGTCGTTGTTGTTGCTGTTGTCGTTGCTGTTGTTGTGTTTGCTGTCAGGAGGTGCTGATGGCCAACACCCACGTCTGTCTTCTGCGCCGTCAAACTGCTCGTCGAGTTGACTTTCGAGGCGTGCGAGAGGCGTTTCATATGTGTCCACATCTGATGCCAGGGCGCCGCTTCTTTCTATACATGGTTGTTGTTGTTGTTGTTTTTTTTTCAAATTTGTGTTTCGTTTTTGGGTTGTGGCGGAGTTGCAGGACAGATAGTGTTTTTGTTGTATTTTTGTTTTTGTTTTTCGTATAGTTTTGTGTATTTATGTCAGAGAGTGTCAAGGGATTTTTGTATTGCGTTCAGTGTATGAAAGAATAGAAATAAATACAATTTTTATTTTTTTTTATAGAATGATGCCAATTTTTTAATTATTTAAAACTTAAGTTTGAAATGATGTCATTTAAATAAATAAATACTTAAACAAATTTGAATTTGTTTTTTATTTATGTTTATAAAAAGATTTCAGCCAATTGTTAAAAACTATGGCAAGTGTTTACTATTTTTGGAGCTAAATTTAATTTTTCACTAAATATAATATTAATATAACATATGTGTATATTTAATGTATATATTTAATATTTAGTGGCTTTTGTTGCCAGGCTGATGAACCCCAAGCCGCATAGAACAGCTCGCACTTCGCACATGCCACCCTAACGCACTTAACACCCCAACACATACATACAAATCACTCCCCTCTCCTATATACTCAGACCCCCCATCCGCACCCCGTCAGCTACTATGATGTCATACAATCCACCCAAGCAACGCCAGCACGCTAACAATTTAAATTACATTCGCATATATTTTATTTTTTTAATAAGTTTTATGTATGTATGGGGTAGCATGATGTCAACCTTATAGACCGGCACTATGTTTATAATTTAGCTTTTTGTAGATAACGGTAACGGAACGTTGCCGACACTTGATAAGGCTCACTTTTTGTAGTGGCTTAAGCAATTTACTCGATAGGGTTGACTAACTCGATTTACTGGAATATTTATGACAATCTTGTTGAGGTAGTCAACCTATTTTTGGCTAGAACATGATTTTCGATAAATGTGAATCATTGTCGATTGCGCAACAAGATGAAGACTCTCAAATTGTGTAGAAATTAACATTTAACTTATTTAATTGAAGATATGGAATTTAAGTTCTGGACAAGAAATTCTTTACGGTTTGCATTGCCACCAAAGTTTGTTCAAGTCAGAAAAATGTTAATTGTAGGTACAATAATCGAATATTTATTATTATCAGTGGTAATCCAATAAATAAACCAGCTCATTTAACAGGAAAATTACGCATTTTTGATACACTCAACACAAATTATTGAAAGACTAAAACTCTGATGAATTTTTTTGATAAATTTGCATACAGAAAACATTTTGATAGCTTTACATTTATCTATTTACTATTACGCTTCGGTATCGGTGTCGATTTAATACATAATATTTATTACAGGTTCTTTTTTTTTAATTAATTAGCGTAGCCAAGCTATAAGTTTAAGATGTTCTCCATCAGCTGTTCACTTTAGAGAATTTTCACTCTTGAATATAACGGATTTAGTACTAATGAAATGAAAACTAGCTCAAACTTTGTTACACTATTATTATATTCATGTTTCATTTAAGTTAGGCTTATCACCAAATAGCTTAGTAGGTTCAGGGTTAAGGGAAAATGTATAAAAACGCTCGCAAATTATATTTTTGGATTCTGCATTGAAAAAGCTAATTTGAAACACTGGAAGATTATAATTTGAGAAGGTTTTAATTCTGCGAGCGACTGTGTATAAAAGATGTCGTACTGATTGGCGATTGGCGATGTTGACGGTGATCAACGCAGCGCCCAAACCATAAGATCTAGAAAGCTGAAATTTTCACTGCATTTTGAATTTTTTAGTACTCTAGTTATCCCTTTATACTTTATAATCCTCAAGCTCGGAAAATGGCGAAAACCCATTGCATGAAACCTGTTTGCTTTTCATCCGATCTGGTTGAAACTCACTTTACGATTATCTACACGAAAATTCAACAATGACCGTGTACACATTCTTTGTAATACCCCACCACGCCCTCCCTCACTGGGAAGTAAATGGGGGGTCAAGGGTCAAGGTCTTCAGAATCATTTTCAAAGCAGTGCGTTTATTTTTTATGATTATAGAACATTTACACTACTACACTTTGGGCTGGCCAAGCCGTTAAACTTTTTCTAGTATTTTATATTTTATGATTTATGTTCTTTTATACCTATTTTTATTTTAATATTTTTTTTATATATTTATATAAAATTCCATTTAAGTTGGTTCAAAAATGCCGTTACCACCCTTGCATATTCCTTCCGCTAAATGCATAAACTCGTTGAGTGCATACAAGCCATAGCAACTGAAGCCAAGGCTAAGCCCACAACACACATGCCCCAACACACAAAGGCCCCAATCATCATATTCATAGCTCATAGCTCATATTCACAAACCCCAAACCTAATGCGGTCAGCAATGCATTTAAAAGTCATGCCCTTGTCGCTAAATAAGTCTCTGGGTTGAAGGGGTCTCTAACCGCGTAATGAGAGAAAGAGAGAGAGAGGCAGTAGGGGCACCTCAAAATGCACCTACAACGTCAAGCGCTAAACAAATGAAAACGATTTCCGTTAGTCATGCAAACAGTTGCGCACCCAAAAACCAGAGAAACCACATAAATTGGGCATGCCGATTATTGCATACCCTTGCAGTCCAGTTGTCTAGCGGCTCACACTTAATTAATAATAATTTTGACGAATTTCTGCAAATTAATAAATAACAGGGAATAGATTTTCGCTTCATTGATCCTATGAAAGTTTTATGATACTATATATATATAGTGATGTTGATACATTTTTTTGCAAATATATCTTAGCATATAAAAATTATTTCAATGGCAGCTACATATGTACATTTATGTATATGATAAAGTAGTACAATCCGATTGTGTTACACATTTCGTGACAAAATTAATATACCCCTTGAAAGGGTATACAAAATGCTGCACGCTGCCATTTGGCAAGTGCAGCGAACGGAAGCAATGAAAATGGGTAAAACAATTGCCCGGCTCTAGTACACAACATGTGTGTGTGTGTGTTGTTGTTGTTGATGTTGTTTTTTAGTCATGACCCACGCCTCCTTTGCATTGGCTGCATTTATACATACATACATACATACATACATAAATACATGCACTGTTTTTTTCTTTAATCATAAACAATTCATTAAAACGGGAAATGGCAATTAAAGCATGTATCATAAAATTATATGTACACAATGCACATACACACACTTATTCATATGTACATATGTATGCATGTATCAAAGGGCAAATGAGGAGGAAGGAAGTTTGCCATGCGATGCAGTTGAAGGAGGTCATTTCCCAGTTTGCAGTTTGCAGTTCCCAGTTCGCATATTAAAGATTTAGCATATTTATTAAACAAGCCCCCTCCACTCCCGCAAAGATAGCAGGTTGCTGTTTAGCTGCAATGCGGACGATGTGTATCAAATGCTAACCGAGTTACTCACGCATACACTCACAGCATTCACTCGCAGCATTCACTCACAGCATTCACCCACAGCAAATACAATACACTCACGCAATAAACACATTGATGAACTCTTTGCCTGCCTGCCTGCTTCTTCTATCTTCATACATCATTCCTCGTCTTGTTTCGTTTTTGCTTTTATTTTACTGTTTTTATGCCATGGCTCGTTTAACGCGGGGCTTGCATGCGCAAGTGCAGGGCGCTTAACTCAATTGCATGTACATACATACATATATGCAACAATTCGTTGCAGCTTCGCTGTGTAGGCAACAACAAACTAGATACAAACAACATCAACATCAACATCAGCGGCATTTGGCATGCAACATGTTGATGTAATATGCTAATTTTGTGCTGTGTGCCATTGTTTCCAGTTTTTCCGTAGAAATTTGCTAATGTCGAAGCTCTAACAACGCGCCGTTGCTGATGGAGAAAGAGGAAGCTGTTGCAAGTTGACAGTTTGAACAACACTGGGAGAGTGCAAGAGTGGCAGAGTGGGAGAGGGGGAGAGAGAGAAAGCGAGTGCACATGTTACTAGACAAAATAAACAAATTTGTATTTAATCTGGACAAATAAATATCAAAAGTGACTTCAGCTGAGATGCAGAATTTGTTGTTCTAACTGAATCTAAAAGTTAGAAAACAGTTCGGACTGTCAAACATTTAAATCCAATCATTTATTTAAATACTTTTCTCTCGCACAGTGCTCTTAATAATATCTATTAGACTAAGATAGTTTAAGCAATCAAAATAAAATAATATCCAGATTTTTATTTATATTGTTTTTATATCTAAAGTTTAAGATAAAGCTACGAATGCCGTCAGTTTAATTCTATATATGATCTAATGCCAATACATATATATATATATATATATACATCACACCCTGTTGTACTGCATCTGATCTTTTTAATGTTTTGAGGACAGCCCTTTCACACTTGCTTGCCACTTGGCGGCACTTAACTTCGCCTCTCTTTATCAATTTCACCCAATTTACATGTTGCCATCTACAAATTAACACACTGCTCTACTTAAGGCCTGCTGCCCACCAAATGCAATCTATCAAAGTGCATTAAAAATAAAAAGTGCCCCCCCCCCCCACCACTTTTCTACAGCCGGTTGCACGTTTCGGTTTTGGTTTCGGATTCGGTTGTGTTTAATGGGTCAAAGTGGCCAGACCGCTTAATTGTGATATATCACTTTGCTCCGAGAGGAGCAGCATTAAGATATAAAAAGTTACAGAGCGAATAAAACTTCAAAAGCAGCGAATATAGATACACAAATCTTAATTAAAGTTTAAGCAATACTTTTAGAGAGTTGGTATTACTTCTTTTATTATTTTGCTATATTGAAGACGGTAGTTAGTTGTATCCTCAAAAATTCACTAGATCGAAACAAATGAAATCAGTTGACTTAATATAGAAATTCATTTAATTTAATTAAATTTTATGTTTTTTAGCGACCTTTTTAATTATAATGTTCTTGTTCAGCCGGCTCGAGGTCAATGAAACAAACAATTTGTTTTGTTCTTAGATTTTTTCTCCGATATATTTCGGCTGCAACAGCGGCAACCGTCTTCAGGGAACTACGATTAAAAACATTGAAATAAAAACAGATACTTATCATATAACAAACAATTTTTAAGAAAACAAAAATTTTTTTTAACAAATTAAAAATTATTTAAAAAATTAATTAATTATTCAAAACGTACATTATAATTTAATTAAATTCAACATGTTTTTTTTTCGATATAAAATGGTATTAAAAATTAAGAAATTTATCCCTTTAACAGCATTAATTAAAAAAATAATCCAATCTGACATTCAAGTAGATATTTAATAAACATATTCAAGTAACTCCTAGCATACTGCTGCTTTAAAATAAACTATATATTTGAAGTTTTTTTCGAATAATCATATTTTTACTATGCAACTCTGCTTTTTTATGAACGTACAACATTTTCATTATCGATTCCAGCTGTTTGTTTTATGCTCATCAATTTCGGCTTAAAGCTGAAAGCATGTGGAAATTTTGGGCTTGAACTTTTTATACTCGCATTTACCCTACATTTGCAGACAATTTTGTTGTTGTACTTGATTAGCTTAGACCAACCTCCCAGCTATTTTCTGTCGTGCCCCTTCTCAACCCCCCTTCCTCCCATAGATTTCCAAAAATTGCACTACTGTGAGCCATTCGGCGGAGCTGCGACTGGAAATTCCCTGGCGTAACTGCCTGGACCTGAATATGGGACTGTTTCTAGTTTCAGTTCTAGGATTGGGCCTTTATGTAGAGACGCGCCTTTGCAACCCTGTTCCGCGTGCCCCACTTGCCCCACTCTCCCCACATTTGCATTAAGCCGGCACATTTATTTGTATATTTTATTGTGGCGCATATTTTCCGCTAAAGTCTTTCTGTTTTCGGTTCGCTTTTCTTTGTCGCTCTGTTTATGAATGAAAACATTTTGGGTTGTGGGGTTCGGTTATATTACGTTATGAGAGGGGGCTGTATAGTTTGCTAGGTATACGTACATAATTATATATTTTTGTTGTCTTGGCTCATTTTTATTTTTACGCATTTCTTGCGTGTCGCGTTGTCTTTTTGTTTGTATTTTGTCTGTTTGTCTCTCAGTTTAGTTTACTTTTAGTAGGAGGAGAGCTAAGGAGGTAGAGGGGGACAAATATGGGGGCTCTACTTTTTTGACTTTGCAGATAAGAAGCGAGTGTGTGCGCCCACTTGCCACATGCCACTTGCCACTTGTGTGTGCCCCCTGTTTGTTTATTCAGCGATTTGCGATGCGTGCCTGTCGGTGATTCAAACTATTATCAAATTACCCGGTTGCAGTATTGCCTTAACCCTTAAAGTTTATTTGATTTTCTATTTTCTATCTTCTATTTATTTGCCTAGCCGTATTTCGTTGCTTGCTTGGACTGTTTGGTTTAGTGTTACAGTTATTTTCGGTGTTGCTATTTATGAGCTAATTTATGGTCTCATAATTGTTTCTTATGGATAAAGCAAGTGATTATATGATTTGTCATCGTTGTCATTTGACTCCGTTTTATTTATTGCATAACTGAATAAGTATACAAAAATAGATTAAATAAGCCTAGTTTCTAAAATAAGTTAATTTTATATAAATATATATTTTCAATATTAAAGTTCAGTAAAACAATAAAAAACAGCTCGAAGGTTACATAATCTTTTAGGCCCAAATCAACCTGATCTAAATTTATTTATAATTTTTTGATGCCACAGCTTCTAGTTTACATAGAAGTCTAGACAATCAGTTAATGTTAAATAATATAATTTTTTTTAAAATATAATAAACTGTTAAACAGCTTAAATTTCTTCTGGTATTTAATTTTTTATTTAGTTGTGCAGCGTAAATGTGTTTTAGTATAATTACTATAAGCTAGAGGCTTTGTTTTATTTTATTTATATAATATTTGTATATATGTGGCTCAGCTCTCTCTCTCTCTCTATCTCTTTCTCTTTCTCTCTCTTTCTGATACATTGAAAAACCATAAAATCATTTTATTTTTATTTATTTATTTTTAGCTTCTGCTAGAGATCAACAATTGTTCACTTTACCCATTGTTTTTAGCAAATTCAATTTCCAAATACATTATTTTCTTGTAGAGTATTTTACTTTATTTATTTAATTTAACTGAAGTATAAGCTTCTTTCTCTATTGTTAACTTTACGCTCTCTCAACCATTTCTATGCATTATTTTTATGTCTATATACTTTTGATGAACAGCTGCTCTCGCACACTTTCTGCACCCATGTATCACCCACTCTTTACGCCTGACAAAGCCGTCACCTAGAAGTGCCCATTGCCCGCCCACCTCCTCAGTGCCCACTGTACGTACCCACTGTGCCCACTGTGCGCATTCAGCCGTGTGAAAAACATTTTTCATTACTTTTAATTTGTTGCAAAAACACTGAATATTTTACATGCGAATATGAGTTTTGTTGTGTTCTACTGTTCTACTGTTGTTGCTGTTGTTGCCTTTACTCCTGCCCCTTGCCTCAGCCGTCAAATTGAAACGCGAGCACAAAATAAATTGACATTGAACGTACAATTTATGGAAATTGTTTACGTGGGGGCAGCAATTGTTTTGCGGTGGTTGATGTTGTTGCTGTTGTTTCTTTTTTACAAACATTCGAATAGATTTTATTTCATTTCATTTCTTTTCGGATACAGATACAGATACAGATACACTTCACCCAACACCCAACACACACATTTCTCCCACATTCCGTGGCACGTTTTCTGCTCCAGATACGCGACTTGAGCCCTTTGGCAACTCTGCTGCACTCGAGTGCAGCGAAGCTTGGCCGTAGCCAGAAACTGGCCAAAAGACTGAGCAGAGCAGAGCAGAGAGAGTTGGTGGCCGCTTGCTTGGCTTTAGGGCCACCCGCCCCCGGTTGAGTCGTACGACTACGACTATGAGTACAAGTACCGGTAGTATGTCTATAACTATCTGGCAAAGTCCAGCCATATGGTCGATGGGCACGTTCCAAGTTTTTCTCTTCTTGCTGGACTTTTTAGTATACCCTGCTCCCATTGAATATGACTTGAATGGGTATATTGAGATTGTGCAAATATGTGAGTCGAAATTGTTTAAGTCTTCAAATTTTGATGATAACTCCGACTATTTCTCTATATATTTGATTAATATAGATTGTCGACAGTATTTTCATTAGAGTCATGTAGGTGAGCTGTCAAACTGCTTACTAAGATACAGTTTTACAATATTGTACACATTTGTATCTGTTCAAATACCACCCTCAAAATCTTTAATTCGCGTTTATACAGGGACTTGACAATAGAACAGTGGTTAATTTCGAGGCAGTTCGTAGTTGTTGTTGTAATTAAACTTGGTGAAACGCCAAAGATATACTAATTGACTAAAATCTGATTTTGTGTAAGTATATACAAGTTTTTATCATATACAAAAAAGTTTTTGGAAATATTTAAGTAAGCGCTTAATGCTTTTTTTTAGTAGTTACAAGTTTTTATAATATAAAAAAGTTTTTTATCAGAGCTGGCTACAGGGTATCTTCTAGTCATGCACTTTCAACTGGAGCACTCTTGGTTTGCTGCTGAGATTTTTGCTGTTTGCTTTCCATTTGTGAGTTGTGCTCGCTCGACTGAGTTGCTGTACCCTCTCCCCTCCCCACCTCATCGCACTCCCATCAGCAACTGCAATAGCCCTGGCGCTTCCTACTCATAACTTTGGCGCTGTCTTTGTCTCTCTGGGCAACATCTCTGGTTACCAGCTTACCTTTTTGTGATGTACTTTGCTGTTGCTTTGCTCATATTTCGCCTGGCCACTGGCCACTAACGGGGCAAAAACTTTGAGGGCCAATGGCTTTTTAAGTGTGACTAATTATGAACTCGTCGTATGTCTTAAGCTCTTGAAGTGTTAGGCCGTTCGTTGGGTTCAATGCACCACGCAAACCCAGGCAGGTCCCCAGCAGAATGACCCCAAAAAGTGCAAAATTGATTTTGTGTCTCCTGCTAAAGTTAAGGGCGTTGCCAGAAACTTGGCAAACAGCAGCTCTTGTAAAAGCGACAATCCCGAATTGGCAAACTGTCAACCGAAAATGGATCCACCATCGACCTTCGTTTCAGTTGCCAGTTTTCCAAATCTATTGACAGCAGCCCCAACAACAATGCACTGCATAACAGCTGCGCAAATATTTCCCAGCATTCTGTGGCGGCAGTGAGGAAACTGCAGAAATTATGCAGGCAATTTGCTTCCAGGCAAAATGCAACATACAATTTGTTACGGGCCAACAGAGCGGACAGAGCGGGCAGAGCGGACAGAGAGTGGGGTGTATCTGAAGTATTTTGGCTTGCAGTTCCACAAACTTCTCAGGTAATAAGTCAGTTTTTCAGTAAACTGGCTTCGAGCCAAAGTGAATTGAATCCCCGAAAGGAATTGCATATAGGAATGGGAGTTAAAAAGAAAAACATTAGTCAACATTCGAGTTATCTAATCACCAACTAGGACAAGCTTGCTTTGATTGGTTAAATGGGGGGAGACTAAAAAACTTTGATAAAAGATTTCCATTTATAAATATGTACATGTGTCTGATTTTTATTTATAATCAAAGTCAGCTAGGTCGAATTTACTAAAAAATCGAAGGTTTGACACAATTAGTAGCATCCGAAACCAACAAATTAAGGATATGGATTCATAATGATCTGCATTAAATAAATTATACATAGTACAGACGAGTATAATCCAAATCTTTAGTATAATAATCTGACTAACCTGAAAAACCAGCAGATTGGTTTCGCATATTAGCTAACTGTATTCATGATATTTGGAAAGATTGCTCTCAGACTAAGATATGATCTATAAAACTATTATACGCTTTCTATCCATTTTTAATGGGTTCAGGGTATACAAATATTAGAATAATTAACAAATATAAAACCAATGTGTACTAACTCTATTTTCTCACATCCCTAACAAGTACTAGAATTTTAAAAAGCACATTTATATAAAGAAGAGGTGTTTTTCAAAAGATTCCTGTTCTTTACTCATTTATTTTGTGGGCTTAAAGCTTTATATGTAGTCTTATTTAGGTACTCAATGCCCATCGATCATATAGTGAGCTAATATAATATCAGACACAATTTATCATGTTCCAGCATATTTACAAGTAAGTGATTGCGCCAATCTTAAGACCAACCCAACTCACTTCTATGTTGTCTATCTTTTGCAACTCATTGTCTATGTTTGCTGTTGTAGTTGTTAAGTAAATGCCCTTAAAATTGTGATAAGCAACCTGACTGAGCCCAGTTAACATCGAAGGTAACAAAAAAGAACTGAGAACAGAGAACACAGTCCACAAAGTTCACTATGTAAGCTTTAAGAATGGAGCCTAAAGAGCTTATGGTCTGAAGATGATGAGACCGCAATGCCAACAACTCAGAGGCGCGGTTCCTATAAAAGCCCAGAGATAAGAGTGATAACAAAATAATAACAAAATAAAAACCATTTACATACACACATACACACACACAAAGAAAACCGGAAGGCCAAGTACACGCTACAAATGGCTGGGAGAAATGGCAGCCATTAGCGAAATGCTGTCAAGAGGAGCTGGCCAGGGCTGTCCAGGAGCTGGACATCAAGAGGCCAACAACAACTGTTAGCTTGGCTTATTTGCTTAGGCTGCGACAATAAGCCTGAATAAACTCACATTATTTTGGCACATCCAAAACTGAGATTAAAGCTTTCGATTTTAGATTTTTATGATAGCTGAGCAAAAAGTCCTCTTATTTGTAGGGATATGGCTGGAAAGCTTAACGAACCGTTAAATCCATCCGCTTTTAAATTGAGTCGGGGATTAAATGCATTTAAATCAAATTTAATCTGTACTTTCCATTATTTTATTCTCTCTTGCCATTATAATATTTTCGTGGTATCGTACTTAAATTGGGTCAGACTAAATGGAATTAAGCAAAAAAGCAACGTAATAGAAATATAGTAAAGAAAACTAAAGTGGACTCCTAAACTTATTAGTTATTTTAAAACTAAAATGTATGTTGTGATATTCAGAAATTGAAAGTTCTTGAAGTGGGATTCATTGATGAGTACAGTTAAAGTGGGAAAGTCATCTCTCAACTCCCAATCCCTGAAAAACGACAGCTGTTTTGGCAACAGCCTCAAATCTATTAACTGTCAAACAAACAAACTTGCATACTTTTTACAAAAGTAAAAGCTAAAATTAGTTTGTTAGGATGAAAGCTAGGAGGAGATCTCATAGAGTCGAGTCGTTCTAGCCATGTCTGTCCGTATGGGCGCTCAGATTTTTAAGAGCTACCGACTTAATATCTGGAATATAAGTTCTCGCATTTCCGGTTTATATCAAGTTTATTTGATTTTATCCATGTCTCGTCCCGTTCAAATAAATAAATTTCGATTCTATTTTCGCGATTTTTAGTCATAACTTGAAAGTTATCAGAACTAGACGCACCAAATTTGGTGTGTATATTTTCGTATTATCCCCCTCATACATTTAAATGCCAACTTTATGTCCTCCAAATCTCATTACGATCGGACAATAAACCAAAAAGTTATTTAAGATTTAATTTATTATGGTATTGGGTCAATGAAAAAAGAAGAAGCACAGCGTGTACTTGTGTGTGTGTGTTTTTTCTATGTATGTAACTTTACAATGTAAAGTATGTACAAAAGTAAAAGCTAGGTTTTAGGGTATCTCTTACTTGTTAATTCTGTATTTATTTAACATAATCAATTGTATTTTTGTATTTAATTATTATATATTTCAACTGCCCACTTAACAAACCCGTTGATTCAATTCCCATCCTGAGACTCAAGGATTTGCCTGAGTTTCCATCTCAAGCAGCAAGTTGTACATCGAAATCTTTTCATTTTCACATCAGCAGAAACTTAATTGTAATTTATATGTATGTATGTATCTATGTGTATGTGTGTGTGTGTGTGGGTACGACTGAACTCACCTTTGGATCCAATATGCTGCGCTCCAGGCTATCCTCACGATTCATGGTCGTCGCTGTGCTGCCTGTGCCGCTGCTGCTGCCACCGCAACCGCCTCCTCCTCCTCCTCCTCCACCTCCTCCCCCTCCTTGACTGTTGCGCTGACTGCTCCGCTCGCGCTCCCGCTCCTGCTGCTCCAGTCGCAAACGGGCGCGTTCCACACGCGCTAGCGTCGGACTGTCCAGTATGGAGGGAGCTCGCGAGGGGGGACGCGAATTGTTTGTTGTATGCAGTTGTTGCAGTTGTTGTTGCAGTTGTTGTTGCTGGTGTTGCTGCTGGTGCTGCTGCAGCGTCTCCAGAATGGCGCTGTTGTTGGACGACGTCGAGCCCGGCGTAGGCGTCGCCGATGAGGATGTGTTGGTCATCGTCGCCGTCGATGTTGTTGATGTTGTGTGCATCAGCATTTTGTTTTTGTTTTTGTTATTGTTTTTTTGTTTTTTATTTTTTATTTTTATTTTAGTGTGTGTTGATCTTCCCTTAGTTATTGGGGGGCGTTTGCACTTGGATCGTTGTATTTTAGAACTTAACTGCAGCTGCTCAATGACGCACTTATTTATTGTATTCGATTTTATTTAACTGTGGATTACAAATTTTGGGAATAGTGATTTTGCTATTTATTTATTTTGTGTTTATTGTAACTGGTAAGCTTTCTAAAGTTACTTAAAACTTAGCAACATATATCAAATTTCTGTCAAAGTCATCCTTTTTAAAGTATCTTTCACAATTAAATGTTTTCTATCTCTCAAGGTTTATTGTATACAATGCAAAA
Organism: Drosophila maculinotata; assembly: GCA_035045305.1. Classification (NCBI taxonomy): domain Eukaryota; kingdom Metazoa; phylum Arthropoda; class Insecta; order Diptera; family Drosophilidae; genus Drosophila; species Drosophila maculinotata. The sequence continues at coordinate 81,750 of JAWNPD010000497.1, read as the reverse complement.
GGCTTTTCTTAGAATTTGATATATTTTTTATCGATGATCATTCTTGTTTTTAACTTTCCCAAATTATTGAAGGGTTTTCGATTGGTTTAGAAAATAGCAATTGGTTTTGTTTATTTCCAGAAAATGTTTGTTCAAATTAAATTTTAAATTTTGAAAATTTGTTTATCTAACTATATATACCTAAGAAATATTTGTTACTTTTAAGATTTTACAATCATCCTTATTTGGGTCTACATATGTATTGCAAAAAAAACTACCTGATGCAATATAAAATAACAATAAATATTTTATCTTTTTTATCTTGAGTTTCGTTCCCCTAAATCAACCTTCAGCTGACTGTTTCCAAAATAAATATGCACAATATTTTGTTGAATCTGTCGTCGTGCAACACTTGCAGCAGCCAAATTGAATGGCCAATTTCAGGTTATTGTTTCAGGGGGTGTGGCGAGGGGGGAGAGGGGGTCCCAACAGCTAAAGCCAATCGAGTGAGTGAGTGAGCAAGAAACAAGAGAAAAACAACAAAAATTACGAAAACCAACCAAAACAAAAGCAATGGCCAATAATTTTCACAAAACTGGTTTCTCGGGCAGTTGCCAAGTGTTGCAGGTAGTTTTTACTTTCGCACAAAACAAGAAAACGGAACAAAATAAAACCCCATTGACGTCGACTGGCAACTGGCAACTGCACAAAATTGCAAGGCATAAGATACAAAAGTATCTTTCAGTACGTTTGGGCCAATTGTGGTCCTCTGTTCATTTGATGTTTTTGTATTCCTGACGTCTTTTGACTGATTATTTATTTCGTTATTTTGTTGGCGCTTGGCTTTTGCATATGGCATGCCAAACACGTTTGTTTTTATATTTCCGCTAACCAATTAATTCTCTATAATATAGAGTCTAAATCATTTTTAGCACATACTTTTTTAATAATTTATTTGGCCGCGTGTCGCGTCACATCGCATTTCCCCGCGCTGTGCTTGAAAAAACCAATTTTGGATTTGTGGCAAAATTTTATTTTCTTGTTACGCCAAGCAAGCGAGCGACCGTCGACGAGCCGATAACCGTTTCGAACTGCGTACTCCGTTCACCGTTCCCCGTTCTCCGTACTGCGAACTGCGAACTGTTCACGCCAGCTGACCGTCGATGACTGACTGTGCGCAAGAACTGGTTTGCCGTCGAGTCTGACGTGCATCGGCATGCGGCTGCCAGCCAACATGTTCGAGTTGCAAGTCACACAATTTCCCATATTCGCTCATTGTTGTCATTCAGCATTTCCCTGTTTGGGTAATTTTGATTACAAACTTGATGAGCGACAGACACAGCTCGAACAACTCGAGCGATCATCGAACATGTTGGCTCGATTTTAGCCGTGTTGCATGTTGCCAATTCAGCTTTTGTCCCGTCAGATCTAGCTTTTTTGAAAGTCAACAGCGTGAGAAAATAGAAAACAGCGGGGCAGCGGGAAATCTAGCTTGTTTTTAGTTAAGTCAGGATTTTTTCAGCTTTTTCCAAAAAGCGATCTTTAAAAATAAATTATTTTTTTAATTGTTAAATTTTGAAAAAAAAAAATTGAGGAAAAAAATTCTAAAAAAAATTAAATAAAAAAAATCCGAAATTTGAAAATTTGCTATTTTAATCAAAAACATTTTTAAAAAAATTTAAACGGTTTTACATAATTTTTTAAAAAAATCTCAAGCAAGGGGAAAAAAAGAAGCAGGCCAAAAAAACCGGGAAAACAAGCAGTAGTACGACAGACACAACTCGAACAAATCAGCGATCATCGAACATGTTGGGCTCGATTTAGTTGGAATGGGTGGCGGATAAAACACGAGTGCCCTCTTTTTCGGTTCTTAATATTGAAGTCAGTCTCGTGTTGAACGTCGTTGAAGACGGTTATGCGGACGAATTTTTATTGATGTGAGACAATGCTCACTTGTGTGTGCAGAAGCGAAAATATCATCATATGTATACAAACAATGCACACATACACATACATGGCATGCACGAAGGCAGCAGCGCAAACGTATACAGAACGGCGCGTCCAAGACTGCGATTTAGAAAGAGATAGAAAACTTTAAGAACTTGAAGAGAATGTATTTTATCCGCCACCTTATTATATATAATTCCACCATGGTTTGTTTAGCCGGTTTGCCGGTTTGCGCCAGCGAACCCAAGCAGGTAGTGGAAATCTCTGTATGGCTGTGTGTGTGTGTGTGTTTCCTCTTTGATATTATGCCTGTCCATTGTTTGTTTTGGACAGGCGGCATTTCAAGTGATTTTATGTCGTCAATTGTTACATTTGGGCTACAATTCGGATTGCAGTTCAATAGCCTAGAGTTGGGATCAATTGGAGTCTTTCTTTCTATGATGAGCTAATCAAAAAACACTTGACAATCGAATCGCTTGACTCATTGGTGCTTTTGGCATTTCCCAGAAAGGCTAAGCAAAACAAAAAATATCAAAATTATTAAGCATATTCTCTTTCTCCTCTCCTCTCTTTACCACTCCTCTACACACATGATTCATGCATTTGACGGCATGCGAATCACGCAATTATGCAAATTATCAACGCATCTTTATCTTTACATTTATATTTAGGCATGGGACGTGCCAATTTTAGACTTGGCGCATGCCGCCTAATTTTATTAAAAACATTTAAGTAACATTCGTTGCTCAGCTGAAGAAAACAATGAAGCAAATGTTTCAATTTTAGTTTCCAATTCTCATTCATGGGTTTCCAGACTTCCCGACTGGCGCCAACATCATTTTTAAAATTTCAGATACATTCGTATCAAACCCATTGAAAAAATGTCTCTACACACATTTTGTTAATTTTGTGTGTCTTGTTGATTTTCCTGAGAATTTAACGTGATGTTTAAAAGCATTTTAGATATTTGGATTGTTTTTCTTTTCTTTTTCAGTCTGTCCGTAAAGTGGTTTGATAACTTTATTGCCGCTGTTCCCAATGTTCGACAGTGTAATTTGTTGTGATTATCGCGACTTGAATTAAGTTGTTGTTGTTGTTGAAATATGATAGGGTAGACAGCATTAATAAACATATTGACAATACGAACAATGGAAAAAGGTCTTACAACAGTTAATCTGTCATATCAAATATTTATGAACGTTTTTTTTTGAGGATTAATTTATCTGACCAATATGAAACCCATTCACAAAAACAAATCTAGCTGATATGATGAATTGTTTTTTGAAATATTTATTTTGATTTAATTATCTACTTTATAATAATAAATAATATATATATGCTTATTTTTCGAGGAACCAGTTTAAATTAAAAATAATCGTGTCTTTTTTAGCTTAATAATAATAATCATATATTTATTAATATACAGTAACCAGTAATGAGTTCAATGAATCATAAATATTACACATTAAATACCATAATAATAATACCCGCTATATATCACAACTATGCCCTTAACTATTACTAAATACCACTAAGTATGCCTAATGCAATCTCTTGATGTTCTTACAACCCTGCCAAATATGGAACAAAACACTGCCGAATCCCCATTTTTGGGTCGGTGCCGCATTTCCGTTCCGTATTGGAAAGTCTTTGAATGCTTTTTGTTTCTTTCTTATATTCTAATATTTTCAACGTTTTATCAAAGCCGAGTTGCCGAGTTGCTGAGTCGCCAAGTCGTCTGGCCGCCATTTGGAATCAAAGTTTCTTTAGTGTTTCCCTTTGTTTGCCATCGTTTTTCTTCTTCTTCTTTTATACTTTACTCTCCCTCTCTCTCGCTCTATCTGCATCTCACTCTCTCTATGCTTATTGCATGTACGGCTTGCCATATCTTTTGTATGCATTCGGCGCATTCGTAAAGTTCTTTTATACTTCATTCCTTATTCCATTTTTTTATCGCAAACTTTGGCAAGGCAGGAAAAGGCGCGTTGGCTTCGACTTTGAGTGGCGATCTTTCGCTTAATTATATAGACACATACATATATGTATATGTATTATATGTGTATGCATATTTACATGCGTATACGAAAGTGCATAGTCTTTGTATGATTTGTATGCATTGCAACAAACAATGCAAAAAATGGCATTTCCTCAAAGGGTGGCGAGTTCTGTTATCTGTTATCAGTGGCTTGACATGCTGGTTTGGTTGCCAGGCTGCCTCTTTTTGCCTGACTTTACTGAAGATTAGCCACAGTCTATAGCTGCATGATAATATTGTCTTGTACAGAAGCTAAAGGGCAAACTGCGCTCTGATTGCCAATTGAAGATAGCTGCAGCTAATGTTGATTGCGTGGCATCTTATAATAATAATAATAATAATACCCTGTACCCAATTACAAATGGGTAAACAAGGGGTATAAAGAAGAAAAACTTATAACAATATCAATTTTTTATTTGGAATTATATTTCTAAGATATTTTACAAATCTTTCGATCTTTAGTCATATTCTTTCAATTTTTTAATGATACATCTAATATTATACATATTTTATTATTTACGTAATTTGTATATAAATTAATAATAAATTTAATAAATATTTTATTATTCACTTTATATTAATTATTTTATAAATATAATATATTATATTATTTACGTCGGTAAAAAAAAAACAAATATTCTTAAGATATTACATTTTTGAGTATTTATTAATGTATCCTTAAATTGTATATGTTCTAGGGCGATAATTAATTACAATTTCTTTTGTTTTTTAAAAGCCATTATAAATCATTGATAAAAGGTAGTTGACATGGAAATATTTTCCATATATTTGCAATTTATATTCATTTGTATTGCTTTATATGACTTTTGTCAGCTTCCGTGACTTGAGCCTGGTCATGGACTGGCCAGAGCAATTAGTCAACTCGCCACACTTGTAATAGAAACTAATGACCGCTTATCCCCCCACCCCCCACTCCATGCAGTTCCCTCTCAGTTCGCTGCAGTTGTACTAATGTGGATTCCAAGAAACACATCAAACATTTCATGTGGCGCTCCCCATGAAATAGGCCGGAGATTAACTTTATTAAATTAATGAACAACGTTTAATGACTCTATGTTGTCAACTTTGTGAGTTGTCGAGGCTTTGATTGAATACTGCACGCAATTTGTACATATGTATATAGGGGAGGTTAGGCTATATCATAGATTGCCTTGTGTTTAACTTCAATGCATTTTGTCTAAAATATTATTAAATATTATATTAATTTTGGTTTAATGAAGACCGTTATGATTATATATTCAGAATTCAGAATTAATATATTTAAGGCTGTAATAACTCATTGTCCCTGTAAAATAATTCAATTGTTAATTTTAGATAAATATACCTATAGAATGTTCTTTTAGTTATATTAAATTAAAATGCATTAGATTCATTCACACATACATATATATTAAATAATTAGTCTGTAAATAATTCTAAAATATATAAAGGTCTTGCAGAGGTGAGTGCACCTGCCACATTTAAATCTTGTTATCATAGGATTACATAAAATAATGTTATGATTAAAACAAATACACCACTAGTACTCTATTTTATAGTCTCTATAGTAGACCGATGCTAATATTTATTGCCAACATGTTATAATCATAATAACACTAATTTGATTTAGCTCATTTTTCATTCAATATCTTTATTTTCAACCGATGATCCCAATACAATCCGCACAGTTCAATAACCAGACATTCTTAAAATTATTTAAAAAATGTTATTAAGTTGTGTTATTTATTTATTTTTGTTTCGTTTAATGTCGTCTACAACATTATTTTAAGAACATGAAGTTACAAAAATTTTAATTTAAATATACAACAAATAAAAATAAACATTAAAGTAACAATTTGAAATGAATGTATGTTAAAAATATTTTATTATTATTGTCTGGGGGTAATTATATTAAAAAATTGGTCGAACATTTCTTGCAAGTTTTTGGGAGATCCTAGAAAAAGCAATCAAGCCAAAATTAATAAAATGGATCAGTAAGAATTAGTAGTAATAAATCAATTCTTTAAAATATTGATTTTAATGAGTTTAATAGTAATAATATCTATAAAATCAGGTCTATCATACAAGTGCAGCTTAAACTGATTGATTCTCTAATATATATTTTGAATAGTTCAGTTTTCTAATTCATTAATGCTTTTCCAAAAATATTTGTACTCTCCCCGCACTTAAAGTCTTTGACATTGATCTTCAAATAATCACATCATATTATTTCACATAATATCATAACCTATCATCCTATCCTTTACATTATACACTTCCGAACCGCCACGATAAATCGCATTCCATTGTCCAGGGCCAACCTCGACTCTTCTCCTCCTCTCGGGCTCAACAACTTTTGTCGCTTTGGTACCTGATTCGATTGATATCACAGGTAGCCCGAGCCCAATAATCTTATAAGAATTCGTAGCAGTCGAATTCCAAAAAAGGTTTTGCTTATCTTAAATTCTTGCTCGTTTCACTTCATTAAATCCATTATGATGATGTTGCTATTGCGTCGCCTTCTTTTGTCTGGCTCATCAAATTGACGCCCGACTGTCTATACGGGTTTTATGATATCGTCTGGTCGATAATATCGTAAAGGTAGTTTAAGCATCTTCTTTAATCGAAATGCAAGAGGAACAGTTCTCTTCGGCATGTCAAAGATGATATACCCTTTAAGACTGGGATCGACCTGCTCACATCTATATTATATTATTTATTTAAATTATAAAAGATTCGATTTATATCCTAATAAAATGACAGGCAGACGGACGAACGAGCAAAGGCTGTGAAAACACGGCTGTCAATGATGATCAAGAAACTATATATATGCATTAAGTTAGTTGACAAAATTATAATACCCTCGACAAGGGTATCTATCAAGTGTGATGCGAAAGTCTGAGTCATGGAATTTCATGGAACAATTTAAGGAACAATTAAGAAGCAGCGGAATGCGACCAGAAATATTCATCTGCTAATTGATATAAAAGATTTCATATAAATTAAATAAAAGTAATTTAATCACCGCTAGACTAACATTTAGATAATTTATAGTTTTAGGAGGATGTAATATTTCAACTAGTACGATTTTAAAAGCTTAACTGATAATGATATAAAGATCTCCGATGAAAATCCAGGACAAATGTTCCTAGAGTCCAGAATAAAAAAAGTAAGTGACTAGGAGATACCCTGAACAGAGGTCTTACATTCATTCATTATTATACCCTGATCCCATTAAAAATGGGAAAAAGGGGTATAATGGTTATGTGCAAAAGTATGTAACAGGCATAAGGAAGCATCTCCGACACCATAAAGTATATATATTCTTGATCAGTATCAATAGCCGAGTCGATTTGTCAACTTCTGTCCGTCTGTCTGTCTGTCTGTCTGTCCGTCTGACCGTCTGTCCGTCCGTCTGTATGAACACGCGATTCTCAGTACATAGCAAGTAGACAATGTTTATGTTTTTTAAGTGCAAACTTTCTTATATACACAATTTAATATATTGAGATACTAGCTTAAAATAAGTTACTAGCGCAACCACTAGGCGAACAAAATCAGCTGCAGACGCGGAAAAATTGTAAGAAAAAAAAATTAAATAAGAAAAAAATCTTTTAAAATCCGATTTTTTAAAAAAATCTCAAAACAATAACGGTATGACAAAAAAAAATAAAAAATTGCATCTTTCACGCGCATCAATAAATATTAATTTTTCACTGCATACTTTTAAGTGCACATAAATATTCAATGTCAGGTTTGGCTAGCGCTCTTTTAGGCGCACATTGAACTGCAGTCAGAAAGAACTTCAGTTGGAAAACATAAGAGTCCGACCAAGAAGGGGCGTAGCACTGAAGGCGCTTGCCTAAGTGGGGCGTGTCTAGACGCTGAAAACTCACAGAACGTCAAATGAAATAAATTTCAATTCGTTCCAGCTAAACAACCAAAACAAGTTGAGTGATTCAAGTGTTGTTGGAGCTGCGGAATAAGTTGATATTATATATAAGTATAATATAAGTATATACCTAAATGCTTTAATTGTTATTGTTGCGTCAGTTATGTTTAGAAACATTTGGAACTACTGAAAAGTAGTAGACATAACGCCTCCAAAGTATAAATATTATAGACATGTTTGTTTGTCTGTCTGTCTGAAATATATAAGTTCTCGTATACCATAGGCAGATCAAGATTATTTAAGTACTCTTCTTCTTTTATTAATGTTCATGTGAATATTCAATATTGATTTTGAGCAAAATATATCACATTTGGAATGTATGCAATGTAAATTGTATAGCAACATCGGATTACTATATCTTATAGCTTTCGTATGAACAATCAAAACAATAATAAATTTGTTTATTGTTAAATAATAAACAAATTAAAAAAAATATATATATCCAGAAGAGCTTCTATAAAAAAATAAATAAATACATTTGGTGATATTGCCAAAAATATCTTTTTTATAAACGTGCCTGGATAACTATTTTTTGTTCATATTTTTCTTTTGACTTAGCAGCTAATTTTACCATCTGGATACATTTGGTTGTTAAATGTTATAATTATAGCAGCCTTTATGTGGGTAGCTGAGAAAGCTGATATATTTTGGCTATAATTTTGCAGACCTATTTGTATCTCGAACGTCTTCAAAGGAAACTAAGACTTTATCAGAAGGATGAAATGCTATTATTATAAGTACTTATAAACGTCTGCAAAATCCTGAAGCACATATGCTCAAGTTTTAGTGGAAAGTGCAATTTGCACAGCATTTCACATTCCGATTTTATTTTTTGCCTTAGAATTTCTATTTGTTCAACAGCATCCCAATAGACGCGGGTAAAAACTTGGTTCGTGTAAAATGTTAAGAAACCCTTACAGAAATCTTTATTTCTCTTGGCTGCCACTGCCCCATCAAGCATGATTCAAGAGGCGCCCCTCCGCATTTGGCGTTAATTAGTTCGGCAACGCTGCGGGCGTGTGACTTTCACCAATTATTTACAGCAGACCATCAACCCTTCATATTTGCCCAAAACAAAAAAAAAGGCTTGCTTGGGATCACGACTAAGAAATACCCTATAGTCACAAGCAAGGAACGGTTCCAATTAACTGACATGATCCATTTCATCGTCACCCTCCCTGCAGAGAATGCATTCTGCATCAGGGGAGAGATGCAATTTTTTTGAAGGCGGTCTTTCAGTTTATGGAGGAGTGGATTAGTTCATTAGCTTGTCGTAGCCACTGTGTGGTATGCTAGAAAACGTCCTTCTCTTTTATCGACCTCTCCTCCACCAAGTATTTGGTCTAGGCCTATCTCAGCCCGCCGAAGTGTTTGGGGTTCCAAGTAGGGGAGTTGCAGAACCGGCTCTGGCCAGCTCGTCTGCAACATCATTTTCGGATATGATATACTTATAATAAATTCATAAATAATTCTCAGAGTGACTGTTTGGTACAATCATTTTATTATACTAGTCCACTCTACAGGGTATACAAATTCAACGTTGCCAGCATTTACTTTTCGCTCAGGCCAAAAACAATTTTCATTAACAGTCTGACGTCGCAACGTTGCGACGTTGTGACGTTGAGTTCGGCAGACGCTGACAAGTTCAAGTCCCTCATTCTGAGCTCATTCTGAGGTCCTGCAACATTTTTTGTCGTTTCTCTGATTACACATTTTAACGCCGTTTTTGGCGCAACTCGCAAAACCCTTTAGGCCAGACCAGAGAAACTTTTTGGCCAGCACAAGAAGAAAAACACAGTAAAGAAAAAAATTAAAAGAATCTCAATGAAGGGGGTTAACAAGCAAAATTTGATTTATTTGATGAGTTTTTCGTGTTGTTGCCGTCGACATCGACATAATGAGCATCAAAATGGGTGATGGAGTATTGGGCGAGGGGGGTATTGAAAACATTTGGGAAATGAAAAACTGTTAAATTAACCAAAGTTGGTAAGCACTATAAAATAAGAAAAGAACGGTGAATGAGATACCACCTGCAATTTAGCAATGGGATTTACTCGACTGATACACTGTTCTCAGTTGAAAATTTCGTGTTTTATTATGGTATGCTATATATAAAGGGTTATTTCTATAGTTTGTCACAGCTTAGAATTGCAGAATTGTACTTGGTATATTTAAGTTATATATGTACTATAATACTGAAAGAAAATATAAATTAGTAATATTTAGCAATATTCAATTGACAACAAATCAAATCGTTTATCCACACAATGTTCCTCTACATCAGGGATTGGCATCGACAGCAGAGAAATCGCTACTGGCAACTGCGAAATCCATGCAAGCCTAAGCTGATGACTGAGCAGAGAAACTATTGCAAATCATCGGCTAAGAGCGGGAGACAAACAATCAATAAGAGCCACAATAATCCTCTAGAGAAATCGTCTAGTGCGCTTCTTAGTGAGGACACTCTCTGCATTTGAACTTAGGAAATGATCCAAAAAGTGCGACCAGAACTCACAACCAAATCCTCCAAATCATATGTTTTCATTCGATCCGTTGGCCCCTTTTCTCAATGTCTCGTTAAGTTTATTCCTCACGATAAAGAGGGCCTTAAAATTCAATTTTCTCAATGTCAAACAACACTTGTCTAAAAGTTAAAGGAAAGGAGTGAAACTAAAAATTGAAGAAAATTAATAATATTCGGGCTCTCACTATTAATACACTCCATATTAATACACTTCCTAGCTTCAGTATTCCACGTGATATTGGATTTATAGTTTTTTATTGTTATAGAAATTATCAGAAATTGGCACAGCAACAAGATGATTTTGTTCAATGTGTACTTTTAACTGGCAGATCGGTAAACGGACGTTTTGCAGTTTCTAACATGCACTCTTCTGAGATAATTGGGAATACAGTTTGCCAAAGATTTAATTGAAAGGTTTTTAAGCATCTTAACTTATACTCTAAGTTTAAAAATGTGAAATATTTGACACTGACTATGAAAGTATGAAAACTTAAATATAAAATGTTAACTATCGATTTAGCTGCAAATGTGGCAACAAAATTGACATGAACACTCTACTCATAGTGCTGAAAATTGTGCTATTATGCTCTATGTGCTCTATATTAAATATAAAAATGATAATGTTTCCAAATATCACGTAACAGTGCTGTAAAATACAACTTTAACGCCTAACTGAACTTTAGCCAAATGGCGCATTAAAACAGGCGCTGTAATAATGAAATATATATAAAAAGCAAATGGGAAAAGAAATCACAAAAAGTATGTAAACAGGTGGAAACATACTTTTTTATGCGCACCCACAATAAACTAAAAAACCAAGAAAATGTATGGGGTGGTAAATTTGCGTTGGCTGCCATAAAAATGATTTAATATGCGTTTTATATGAGAAAAGTTTTGCAATTTTTGCGCATTTAATGTCGGCTGCTCTCACTTGACATTTGACGGCAGCATAAAATTGCAACTTTTTAAAGTTAGAGGCAAACTTTAAGATACATGCGAGTTAATTATGCAAGCTGGCAGCTGGAGCTGGAGCTAAGCAATCCTGAAGTTTCTGCACCGGAAGTTGACTTGCCTAAATTAAATCTAATTGAATTGTAAAACTTGCGCCTTTGTTGCCTTTGTTGCCGTTTATTGAGCTGCCATTTTGTCCAAATGTGATTACAATGGAGCTCGAGATGTGTCTCTCCTCCATATTATTCATGTCACTTCTCTGACACACCCCTGCCCAGCTCAGGGGACTTACCGCCAATAGACACTTGGCTAATCAGCGGCTTTCTTCTCCCCCACAAGGCGTACATGTGAAAAGTTTGCACTTATTGAATTTAGCTCAAAGTGTAGCAAAATGTTTCGCTTTCCTATTAGAAAGTTGTTGGGACCAAATTGAAATTCCATTGCAGTCACTCAACAAAGTGTGTGTTTCCTCCCATCCATCCAGGAGAGTCTGCCTCTAATGTGACATACATAAACAATGCGACCCAAAGATAAAAGCAAACGAAGCTAGCTATAAGGTTGGACATGTTATATATAGACCAACACATTAGGTTCAGGATCATTTAATAGACAACAATATGTCAATAAGTTGAATTTGCTGACATTGTGAAATCTAGTAAGTAAATAAGAAAACACTTTTTGTCTACTAAGCAAGTCAGGAAAAAAAGTCAAATTATAAAGGTATGATAGTTTGTGAAAAAATTTGAGTAGATGTTGTAGAGTTTACAAATAAATATTCAAAATTTAATTATTATTAGCAGGTAAGAGTGCTCTAGTCGAGAGTACCAAGTTTTGGGGTTCGCCTCTGGCTCATATAACTTTCAAGTTATGCCTAAAAACCACTGCTTGGAAATATATATATATATATATATCGATATTTTTTTAACGGGACGTGTTACTGATTAAATGAACTAGACTCAATCTGCATAGGGTATACAAGAACTTATATCCCAAATGTTAATTCTCTAGCTCTTATAGTCTCTAAGATCCACGTGATCATAAAAACGGACATGGCTACATCGACTCGTCGGTTGATGTTGATTGAGAATATATATACTTAATACTACTAAGTTTATAGGGTCGGAGACGCTTCCCGCTGCCTGTCACAAACTATATATGGACCATATATTGCAACACTTCATTATACTCTTTGTACCCACATTTAATGGGTACAGGGTATAATAAACGAAGCACACATAAAATCCACTCTAATTTCACTGTCCTTCTAGTTCAATCTTTATGATGAAGTATTTTAATTGTTGTACTTGTATGTATAATAAATGTCAAATACCTGTACACTCTATATATACACTCTCAATAAGCACCTTTAGGTATTTTGTAGCAGCTTCACCCATTGCAGCCCCAGTTGTCTATCCTCTATTCAGCCCCATAGATTTGCAGACTGTGAAAAGTTTTCCATCTTTTGCCAGCTGCCAAAAGTTTATTGCGCGTCGCTGACTTTCCACTCTTCATCTTTACCATGTAAATCAAGCACTATTTTATATATATATTTATATATACAAAATATAAATTATCATAAGCAGCATTCTCAAGGTCTGGAGCAGAGCTTTTTGCAGTGAATTCGAGTAATGCAAAATAGTTGCCCGCAGCTGTGACTCGAACCAGAAACTGTGAATGCCCCGAAAAACTGACACTTGACATGTGACAGCGGCAGCCAGACAATAATAACAATAACCAAAACAACAACAATAATGTCAACTGACAGCCCCAACAAACATTTTATAATTTCTGAAGTTAAGAGCAACACTTCCATCCAGAAGCATAGTTGCAGCGGATATAACCGACTTCTTAATACTTTGAGCTGAAAGCGTGGTGAAAATATCCTTTTTACGGGTGTATGAGTGGGGGCGTTAGTGGGTGTGGCAGTGCCCGTGGATTGACCTTTGAAACATCTGTAATGTAACTACAAAATTTGCAAAATATTCACACATTTCTGGAGAGCTGACCAGCTATCTATAATCCCAATTGATGACTCTCGTTTTTAAATTGTGTGAAGTATATATATTATACATATATTCAATATATATAGGCTCCATCGATTTAAGATATCGAAGTGTTGTTGATGTGCCAGCTCATCATATATTCTAAGTTTCAAGGCTGAAGCTACAAAGCGTCCAAAAAAGTAAGGACATGCACAAAAGCAATATACTCTTCTACCTTCGGTTTAGGAGTAGCAAACTCAGTTTCAAACAAAGACAAAAGCAAGTTCTCAGTGCCACAAGAAGGGCCAGTCTGTTAAATAACAGAGCGCTAACAGCAGGTGAAGTTACTGTACGCTGAATTAATGATGATACTTTCTTTGTAAAAAATTAATTTCAAATGAAAATAAGACTGATTAAAATGTAATCAAAATCAAAATGAAAGTGTTACAGTTTTTTTAATGTTAATTTAATTTGCCACAAAAGAATATCCCAATTATAAGTTAGCATTAAAATATTACTAATAAAAAATAAAAAAAAACATAATTTAATAAAAATTCATCGTTTGCTAAACATTAGCTAACTGCAAGCTTATTCAAAGAGAGATACAAATTTGTAGCATGTAAAACTTGGTTCGAATATTTATGAGATTTATCATATACAAGAACCATTGAAGTTGTCCCATACTTGACTGTAGTCCCAGTAGCCAACGTAACCGCTAACAATGTAATATTTAAATTAGAATTGAAACGTTAACAAGCCAAATAGAAGAGGCTGCCTGCGCCGACCGTAACAGTGATAATCTACCCTGGAGACAAAACTCACACTCCGGCCAGGATGTTCCCCTTCAAAGAAGGGGCCAGACTGGCAACAGACAGCATTTGGTCGGACAACTGATGGAAAGAAATGCATAATAAATAGATGTAGAAGTGGATGTACGGCAAGCCAAAAGTAGCGAAAGAATAGAAGAAGCAGAACCGCCTGATAATCTAATACGAATAATACAATAAGGGGCAAGTAGCCAAATGGAATCCTTGAGAGGTGACGTGGAAGGAAATTCAAGAGGTTTCTGAGTGGATATGTTAGCAAAACTCATCAAAAACGGCTATTTTAACACGCCGAATTTGACATACCCTTGCAAAACACAGTAAGAACGTTTTAGTCGGAAGTAACCGACCTCCCAATACTCTGATAATGATGATGGAAAATACCCATATTTATGATTAGGCAAGTCAATGTAAGGCAAGAACTTTTTGCTTGGGCTTTTTGGCTAGACCTTTAAAGGAGGTTGCATTAACCTTACTTCAAAATTTGGTGAGTCTAGCCTTAAGGCTGTGGTCGATGTGTTTCAGGCTATGAAAAATTCACCCCACAAGGTTTGTTTTTGATTTATACTCACTTTTGAGGCTCTCCGCATGAAATAAATCAATATGTGTTTCAAGATTGAAATATATTTCAAATTGTAAATAACGATATTATGAAAAAACCGGGTCTTACTTTAAGTACACATTAAGTTCTGTTAAACTGCAGAATTTCACATTATGAAAATCAGTCAAAAAGCAGAATTACTCTTCCATAGAGTCAAGAATTAGCTACACATAGAATCCCTACGTTGTCCTTATCACAGTCCTTTTGTCAGTTTCATTCACCTGCTAAAATGCCTTGGCTGCCTTTACAATGGTATCTCAGTCCCGCATATTCCTGTGCAGTTGGCCTGCAGCACCTGTGCAACACAAAAAGGACACACACATCCTGGCACACAGAAATGACTGCCTGCACTTGCGACATGCAGTTACGCAATCATTGGCATTCATAAATCGGTTACCCAGACTGCCGCCTTAATCAGATTTGCCTGAACAATTTTGTTGCTAGCCTGGCATAAATAGCAATTTGCCAGCAGACCTGCAGACAAGTGCCGTGCAAAAGTGCAAACGTGTGTGCTCCTCAACTCCCTCCTGCATCCAATAAACTGCAGTTTAACGTAAAATTCAGCGACGACTTTGATTGGCATTGGCAATTAAGTCGAAGATGTATCCATCTGATATTTGATATTTGCTAAGGCCCAGAAGTTCAGGCCAAGCTAATTTAATCAGGCTGCGTGGCTTTAGCAAACACATTACACATACGCCACGTAGACCGACGGCAGCTGTTTGCCAGTTAATTATATTTAGCTGCTCTGAAGCTTGTTTTACCTCTCAGTTGCAACACAAATGCATTACTAATTGCAATTGCAATTGCAATTTCTTCATTTATTTATGGCACTAAAATGAACGACCATGGCACAAATCGATGAGAACATTTTTTTGGACATTTCTGTTTTTAATCTTGGAAACTCGACAGTCAACAAATTTGTCTTACAAACCATTTTGTCTTCTTTTTGTGGGTCAATATCAACGCCTTGGGTAATAATAATTTATGTGCGGGTTGGGCTTATAGCCTCACTTTTTTTTGGCCGAACCTTTTTTCTCTCAGCTCGGTTCTTTTTTTGAACTTTGCTTTTCTGTCTGTAGTCTGTTTGTCATTTTGGCTGCAACGGAAATAGTTGTCAACTTGTGGAGTGTGGGAAATTGGGGGTTGGCTTGGCCTTTTTTATCCTGTAGAACTTGTAAGTGCTGCATAATCTGACATGGTGAAGTGCTATGAGCCAGGTTATAAAATTGTAGGAATTGAGGGTGTACTATAGAGGATGAACGAGTTTGTATTTGTATAAAATGAGAAACTTAATGCAATAAATTATTATTTTGTTGTCCCATTTTCATGTAATGTTTTAAAGAGTGTTACAATTTAATGCCTCTTGAAGACACCATTTGTAAATAATTTTATTAATTAACATAGTAAACTCTTTTCACAAAATAACAAAGCAATGTAGCGTACAGTTTTGTTGCTCATACTCACTTGCTTGGAATTCTTGTCTGAAAAATTTAAGAGCTAGAGTCTCCGAACCTAGTGTGGTTACATATAATCTTTTGTAAAAGTGAAACTCGATTCTGCATCGGCAAATCGCAATCCTGTCTTTATTCTAC
This sequence comes from Drosophila maculinotata, assembly GCA_035045305.1. Lineage (NCBI taxonomy): Eukaryota > Metazoa > Arthropoda > Insecta > Diptera > Drosophilidae > Drosophila > Drosophila maculinotata. The sequence goes on along the minus strand of JAWNPD010000497.1, from coordinate 65,360 downwards.
TGAATTAAATATTGAATAACCAAGAGATTGCGACTGAAACGTTCATATTGTTTTTTATTTGCTTTCAATGCTATGACTTCGTCAAAACTAATCATATTTATAATACTTTTAAACATGTTTTTCAATTAATATTTACCTTTTACTTGTAATCACTTGTTTTCCATACTCTGTTTTGAGTTTGAGAGTCAGAGACAGAAAGAGAGTGTGCGTTAAAGTGAGAAAGCAAGCTCTTTTATTATATTAAGTCCAAACTAAATCAAAATCTTCAAGCTTTTTATGAGACCAAAAATAATCGATATATCCATGCGTTCCATGTTTGTTAGAGAATAACTAGAGTCAACGCAAAAGAGAAAGGGCAAATAAGAGTAAAAGCGAGAAAGACAGAGAAGCAAATATAAAGATATATTGACTGACGGTACTTGAGGTGGGAACGGGACGGGAAAGGATTTAAAAAATGCGTAATTCTTTCATGATCCCAAAATAAATTGGGAATCCCAACACTTTTTTTTACGAATATTTTTATCAAAAGCAAATAAATTATTTTATTTGCAATATTTTTGTGAAACCGCATTGAAACGTTTTGGAAAGAATATAATACACTGCTACTGTTGCAAAAACTTGCTAGGCAAGTATGACATGTTCCATCCACATCAACAACGATTGAGAGCATATTTTCTACCTCCAGTAAAATACTGTGTACGGGATCAAGACGGGCGGGACGTTACAGACAATTTCCGATTCGGAACAGCATCGAATTTACTTTCCCGTTCAAATCTTAAGTCGGTTCTACTGTGAAAATCCTCTAAATTTAGACAGTTGTTTTTCAGTTTTATTGATAATTGCAACACTAGTAAAATCTAAAGCAAATCCATCCTGAGCAAAGCTTTTAAATATTGACACATGAATCCTTTAGCTCTTAGCCAAACTCAGCTGCGTCAACACTGCACGACATACAAATAGGGCCACCCCCGTTTCAGTCATAAAACAAAACTGCGGGCCACTGCGGGCAAACAGCATAAACCCTTGAAAGTAGCCCAACAACAACAACAACAACAAAAACAACAACATAAAACACTTGACCGCTTGACCTAAATTTGACAAGTTTTCCTTCTTTTTCTGGCGCCAGATTAAGTTAAGTCCGTCCGTGCGGGCATCAAATGTCAACAGAGCCCAAGAAATAGTACAAGAGAAATGTTTTAAAAATTACAACACGTACGCAATTTTGGCCTGATGCGCATAAAATAGGCATAAAATACGGGGCGTGGCCGCACATCCAATGAAAGCTAATGGAGCCGAACTTCTCAAGGGTTATCATTCCACACAACCTCAGATTCACCTCATTCGACATCAGCCGGCAAAGTTGGCTCTGATTTCTGGCCATCTAACTTGGACTGGCACAATGCGTCCAACGCCCGCGGCAAGGTGTTGAAAATTGATTTGTGCTCAGATAAATTTCGTGGATAAATTCTGTCAGCTCGAGGGCATCATGCTTCCAGCTTCCTGCCACCTGACATTAAAATTAAAGATTTTCCCACCCCCTATTTGTGTGTGCACGTACAACATTTTAGCACACTATTTAAGCAGTCCCGAGCAGATCGACGCAACGACTACAAAATGTGTCAATTTGGCGCCAAGAACATTGACAGATGGTGGCAGCAATAACACCCCATAAGATATACATACATAAAGCAGCAGTTTGACTTGTACTCTTCAGATGGCCTGATTTGTACTTTTTTCGAAAAACTCTATACAACTCTCTTATAACGTTGCAGTCGAACATAACCAATTATGTAATATGCCATTGATCAGTTGAAAACGTTATCAGTAATCTGACAAGGGGGAAGTTATCACTAATTATTTACTTATCTTTGGGGGAGGTTTATATGGATAGACGGACACACGGACGGACACTTATACCTTCGGTATCAGCGTATTAATGTGGAAGGCAGTTTACGCCAGTGACAAAGCATCACGAAAAGACGACAGAAAATCTGCTATGATAGTCTGATGAGAACGGGTTATATACATCAATCGAAAGGCATTGCTTGAACTAGAAAAAGTACTTACTAAGCCCTTTGGTAATTTGTTTGGTTCATGATATGGGGTTGCAAGTGGGTTGGACAACATTAAAATTATTGAAGCTGACAGGGCCATTGAAACTTTTTGGGATTTTTTCATACCGTGTCTGTAATTTGCGTCGAATTGTATCTCAATCATTTCCATCCGATGAGTAGTTGAAAAGTTATACAAATATTCAACTTTTGGTGGGCTTCCCGAAAATGAGATTAACATATTCTTTGCTACACATTAGTTTGCGCGACCAAAATTGTTGAGAAAGCTTTCTGAAAGTTTGTGGGCTTATTCCCTGTTATGAACCAAGTAATATTCGCTCGCCGTGTTTTTGAAAAATAAACTAGTTTAGCGTAATAAAGCTAAAATCCGATAAAAATGACAGCCCCGTATTCCTAAACCACAGAAGATATAGATATGTTCACCTTGCTTGGAAGGTATCTTTAAAAGCTATTAGCCGTACCCTGCCACTTTATTTCTAAAGTACAACCTGTTCTACTTTTACTATTTCAAATTGTTCATATATAAAATTAACTATCCTTTGTCGGAAAATATGCTTTCGACTCTAGGATTGTTACCTCGTAAAGAGGTTTTTTAGTTTGATAAAAATTAAACCCAAAACCAACCGAACATGAAGATGACAACTTTCAGGAAACATAAATAGGGATACCGTCCCCTATCCCCTAGAAAATTAGATACGTATCTTTGGAGGTAAGATCTTCGGATATGGTACACTCTCGCCATTTGTATGTCCTTCAAATTTCAATACTTACGATTTAATGATGCATAGTTTAGGGTCAATGGAAGAAGATGAAGCAAGGCAATTGAATGACGCGCGCAGCTAGCAGCTTGTGATTGTATGTGTGTGTGTGTGTTTCTATGTATGAATGCAGATAAAGAACTTCAATGAATGTCAGACCTTGGATCAGGGTATCTCCTAGTCGGGCACTCTCGACTAGAGCACTCTTACTTGTTTTTGTATAGATTTTAATAAAAGTGATATTTTGTATGTCTTTCTGTGTGAATTTTATGAATTCAATTAAGGCTTATTGAACTCTATATCAATTCTTTGATAGAAGTTACGATAACGCTTTTTTCCCTATCTACATTTTCACTTTTACTCTGTCGTGTTCAGACTCACTCTCACTCTCTGTGTCGTTCTCTCTCTCGCTCACTCACATACTCAGTCCTTCCTTAATCTAATTTTACGCTCAGAATTTAAAAATAAAACTTGAAAGAATTGCATAAAATTTTCAATAATTATTAATCTATCCTAACTCATCAGACCTGTTTTCCAAGCTAATAAGCTAAGGGTACAACAACAACATATGTTTACATTAGCAATAAAACAGGATGCCGCTAAAATTGAAGTTGGGTGCAACTGCCTCTGCCACGCCTACTTGCGTGATGTGCTGAGGTGATGTGCTGTTGTCTCACGTACGCAACAGAAACGGTTGGGGTGGGAATTGGGTAGCAGGAGTTTCCCCCGCTTGGTTAGGCAGACAATAACTATAATTGTCGCATCAGCGTTTTTCCTGCTGCTGCTGCTGCTGTCGGGCTCCTAAAAGTATGCAGTAAACGGCGAGTCATTTCAAGAGGTGGGGTCAAACGAGGTATGCGGGGTGGGGAGTTAGGAGTGAGCAGAGAGCAGTGAGCAGTGGAATGCCATTAAGTTGCAGACGGGGAGATGCCGCCGTGGAGCAAGTGCCACGCATAGGCAGCTATTTCTTTTGTAGGTCTGTGGAGTGTCCTCGTATGTGTGGGCGGAGCATATAAAAAATTCTTGAATTAAAGTCAATTTGACGACTCGTTGTCAGAGAATGCGGCTTGGGGCTTGGCTGAAGTGAAACTTAATGATGATTAGCAAATTGAAGTGATAATGGAGCATCTGGAAATAACACTGAGCTTAAAGCTCAAAAAGGAATTGAAGAGTTGATGTAATGACTGAAAAGTGAAGATTTAATATTAAATTGAGTACAAGTTAATATAGAAATGGAAATCCACCTGCTGTTTATTTATGATAATTCTAGACTAGTGAACTAACTTTGTATTGATACTATTTATTACATATTATTTATACATATATATATTTATGATAACTATTACTACATCATTATTATGTATGACTATTATTTTTGTATTATTTGTATTATTCAACTTATTATATTTGTGATACAGATTGTGACAAGCTGAATCTTATTTTTATTTCGCAATCTTTTAGTTAAGTTTGGAATAATTCAGAATACTTTATTAAATTGTTAATGTTCATGATCATTTTTTTTATCGTTGGTGGTGTCTAAATGAAGAATATTTATTTCAACGAAAATCTTAAACAATTAAATTTATTTGATAACAATTGATAATTGATTAAGTTGAAATAACTGATGAAGTTAATTTGTTTGTTACTGACGGCAATCACTAAAATGAAGTTCTTAAACTAAAGCCTCCATTTTAGTAATTCACTGATAAGTATAATTACTCTAGTATTCGTGAATTTATCGCAAAAAATTAAACCAAGAAAACTATCGAGAGACTGGACTGGGCAAACCACTAAAGATATCCATAAATTAGCTAATGAATCAATAACTTGTGGTTCTCCCTCCCTAACGATTCAAAAAGAGTAACTATTGTCTATATCTGAAATTGGTTTTGCAATTAAATTTACTGTGGCCTTAGCTTGGGGCACAACTCTAAAAGTTTCTATGCACACACTGCTATAAAGCTTGCTTTTAAATTGCTGTACACACTTGTAAACAGCTCGGTTTCCAATTTCCACATTAATTAACTGAAAGGCAAGGCAGGCACTTTCGAGACATTGTGTAAAATTTGTAAGCAATACGAAAAACAACATTTGAGTGCACTGTCCCCCCTCCCCCAATCCTTTCGCACACCACCATCTGTGGTACCCACTGGGCAGCATTTACTTTACGAAAACATTTTAATCTAATTTAACACACTTTAGATTTATATTTGCTTAAATAGAAGTTATCTAAGTGGCACGTGCGGGGCATACCCAATACGGCCAAGCACAACAAAAGACAGTCTCAACCCGAGATCCCTGCTCCCTAAAGGAGAGAGGGAGTAAGGAGACAGAACAGTGTGTGACCACAGACGCATTTTTATTATAGTTTATTTCTTGCTTTTGCACATTTTTGGTTCGAGCGACCAAATGCAATTCCGTATACATTGGACAATCGAATTGCAGACAACGTTAAAAACGTTTATTGGCTAAAAAGCTAAATGCAATCGATTTTACAGTTACCCGGCAACAAAGAATAATACATTGTAGTAGACAGACCAACCCCATACACAACTCAGCCATAGACGCGACGCAGCAGCGTAAAGAATGAGTAAATGACGTTAAGCAGCGACTGCAGCATCTGCAGATTCATCGGATAGACGCCGCCAACGAGTATCTAGGAAAATGTACAAGACATCAATCATAAATATTTATCATTATTAAATTGAAGCAAGTTAGTAGCTATAGTCTTTAACTAACTTACCGCAAGTGGCTTTTGTGAGCGCATGATGAGAAACTTTAAAGTTTTCTGCGTCTCAATATCCAAATCCATCCAATTGCTCTCGTAGGCAGCAATCGATATGTAGAAACTCTAAAGGAAGTCAATTATACTTGTGTCTATTTAAATTATTAATGTACAGCTTTTTTTGTTAGACCTACCTGGAAATAGAGCTCATTGGCTACATAGTAGAGCACAACGCTGTTCGAAAATATCATGATCATATAGAAGATGACTATAATGCTCTGGGCGATCGTTTGAGCCTATTATGGGAAAATGTGTAAGAAATCGGATATTGAGTTACGAAATTGGTTAATTATGTGAAATTGTCGGATTATTGTAATACAAATATTATATTTAAAACAATCACTCTATATATGTACATATATATGGTACGTTTAATATTTAGAAAGACATGAATGATATTTATAATGCTCAAAAATAAGTTTTTTTTATCAAAGAATGTTTTTCTTTTAAAAAAATTTAAAATAAATGAAAATTCCATAAAATGGGTAAAAATATATACAAACAAATCGAAACAAACTCATATACAGCAATCAGATTGGCTTTAAGCGAGGAAAGTTAGTTCCAGATAGTCTACTCTTTATAGACCATCTAGCAACTAGAGCACTTTCACTCAAAAAACACATATCCATAATTTCCCTAGACTTCACTAAATCATTCGACAGAATAGGCATCCACTCCATCCTGCAACAACTCCAGGAATGGCAGATAGGAACAAAAATTCTGAAAATTTGTATCTAATTTCATGAAAAATAGGAAAGTCTTAGTCAAAATCCAAAAAACACTCTCTGTCAGTTTCCCTCTCCATAATGGTATACCACAAGGTTCCCTAATTTCAGTCATCCTTTTCCTAATAGCATATAACACCCTCACAAAAATTATTTCTCTTAACAACGAATTACATTTCTGTGCGTACGCAGATGATTTTCACTTAATAATTGAACATAAATAACAAATAAATCACACTTCAAACCTGCAGCCCCCTGTTCAACAATATAAACCAATGGAACACCTTTTCTGGTGCATCCCTCTCCATTGAAAAATACCAACACCTTCACATATGCCGTAAGCACAACTGCTTTTGCAATATACGCACAGGACAATTCATTATACCAACCACAAACACACTAAAACTGTTAGATATACTCCTGAAAAACACATAAAGACAAACTAAAAACTGATCTTACCAAGCCACTCAACATTATAACACACCTTTGATCTTTCAAATACAATACTAACTGCTCCACCTTAATACATATAGTAAAATCCACCCTAATTTCCAAAATAGACTTCTATCTCCCAATATACGGTCATGCTCCAAAGTCGCACCTAAATAAAATTAACACAATCCAAAACTCCGTAATTAGAAATGCCTTAGGCGCATTTCATACCACACCTACCAACAACCTACTCCTTGAAGCCCAAGTCAAAATCACAATAAATAAAAGAGACTACCTAACCGGAAAACTCATAAAAAAAAATGTAAAACTCAAACGACTCTCCTATTAAGAATCTTGGAAAACCCCAAAAAAGAAAGTACAAATACCCCAGCACTATAGACAGAATAATAAATACCAGCAACCTACTGAAAATGCCATTCGCCCAACTAAAACCACAACTCGTGGAAAATTTGATATGCAAACAATTTATAAAGCAATAAAAACGAAACACTTAAAAACGGACTTCTACCACAATACTCCTCGATTCTTTCTATTGAACTAATCGCCATCCAAGAAGCCATCAGGCTGTGTACAAAAAAAACATGCCATTTGCTCTAAAATCAATTACAAATATTGCTAACAATTCCTACTAGCAAGGAACCTTACTACCCAAAAATATTATTGATCTGGCTACCCAGCCACATGGGTATCAAAGGCAACGAAAACGCAAACCATAGGCTTCCCCTCATGTATACCCCAAATTAAAACACCAATGACATAACCTAATTCCTTAAGAAACACCACAATGAAAAACACAACGAGCTGATGAAAAATCTTCACATTGGTACCAAAAAATCAACAACAACCCCTCAAAATATACATACATAAACAACGACGTCTACAGGAATCAACAAATCCTTATTAACAGAGTCCGTCTTGGCCACAATAAATAAACCAAACATAAACCTTGAACACATAGTTCTCCACTGCCCATCTCTCGCCCAACACAGATCCTTCACCTTCCACAACTCTAACCCAATGCGCATACTTGAAGACCCCACCAACCACAACTTAAAAATTATATTAGAATTCTTAAGGAAGACTAACATTGCAGACAAAATATAATTCCAAAAAAAAAACAAAATAAACTGAAAATAAAATTTAATATTAACTTTAATTATAAAATAATAATATAAAATATGTAACTAACATGTAAATATGTTAAAATAATAGAGTTTAAGGCCTTAGTAGCTCTGCTCAAAACACCCAAGTTTACTTATAGTTTAAGACCATAAGACCCTTTTTCCCATTTTTAATGGGATCAGGGTATAAAAACTACTTTTTTATTCAGTAATGTGCAAAGTATGTATATATTCTTGATCAATATCAATAGCCGAGTCGAAATAGCCATGTCCGTCTGTCTGTCCGTCTGTCCGTCTGTATGATCGCGTGTTTCTCAGAGACTACAAAAGCTAGAGACTTCATATTTGAAATATAACTTCTCGTAGTGGCGGGACGATACAAGTATATCATTTTTTTTCGATATTTCGTCCCGTTCCTAAGTTATCGATAAATTTCAATTTTAGCCAAGTGTTTTTCGGGCATAACTTGAAAGTCATTAAAGCAAGCGAATTGATATCTCAATCCTTTCAAAAGTTATCGATAAATTAATATTCCAGAACAGTGTTTTTAAGGTATAGCTTAAAAGTTATAAGAGGTAGAGTCACCAAATTTAGTACATACATATATTCTCCTATAGCATACAGAGGTTAAATAAATACATTTCACTTTTTGGATACCCCTCCCCGATCTCACAGAATACACGTCCATTAAACGGCAGCGCATAGATACCCTTACAAAAAATAAATGTAACTTATTACCCCATTTTTATATTACTTTTAATTTCCTAAAAATTATTTAAATTTCCTCTGTGACTACCTCTGGTCGACATTAAATTAATAAATAAATATATTAAATTAAATTATTAATAGCAGCGTTACCCAGCAAGAACTGAATTTTTTCTGTGTAAGTAATCGGGAAAACGGGCATCACTGATCGTTTAAGGCATCACTGACTACGACGCAGCCGCTGAGAGCGAGAGAGCCTTACGAAGAGCAGCAAACACAGGCAAGCAAGCACAGTAATTGTGTACTTTGCTTATTTCAATATTTTTATACCCTGATCCCATTAAAAATGGGAAAAAGGGGTATTATGGTTTTGTGCAAAAGTATGTAACAGGCATAAGGAAGCATCTCCGACCCCATAAAGTATATATATTCTTGATCACTATCAATAGCCGAGTCGATTTAGCCCTGTCCGTCCGTCTGTCCGTCTGTATGAACGCACGTTTCTCAGAGACTACAAAAGCTAGAGACTTCATATTTGAAATATAAGTTCTCGTAGTGCCGGGACAAGACCAGTTTATCTCGTCCCGTTCAAAAGTTATCGATAAATTTCGATTCCAGCTAAGTGTTTTTCGGGTATAACTTGAAAGTTATAAAAGCTAGCGACTTTATTATACCCTGATCCCATTAAAAATGGGAAAAAGGGGTATTATGGTTTTGTGCAAAAGTATGTAACAGGCATAAGGAAGCATCTCCGACCCCATAAAGTATATATATTCTTGATCAGTATCAATAGCCGAGTCGATTTAGCCCTGTCCGTCCGTCATTCCCGTCTGTCCGTCTGACCGTCTGTCCGTCTGTATGAACGCACGTTTCTCAGAGACTACAAAAGCTAGAGACTTCATATTTGAAATATAAGTTCTCGTAGTGCCGGGACAAGACCAGTTTATCACTTTTTTGCGATATCTCATCCCGTTCAAAAGTTATCGATAAATATCGATTTCAGACAAGTGTTTTTCGGGTATAACTTGAAAGTCATAAAAGCTAGAAACTTTATATTTCAGTTTAAGTTACTGTACTGCCGGCTCTAAACAAACTCATCATTTTTTTTTCAATATCTCAATCATTTCAAAAGTTATCGATAAATTAAGTTTCCAAAACAGTGTTTTTAATGTATAGCTTAAAAGTTATAAAACGTAGAGTCACCAAATTTAGTACATATACTCTCCCATAGCATACAGAGGTTAAGTGCATTTCTTTTTTTGGATACCCTTCCCCGATCTCCAAGAAATCAAAAAATACGTATTTTCAGAGGTATGACCTTCGGATTTAACATAGTCTCACATTTATATGCTATCTTTGTGTCCTACAAATTTCATTACGATCGGACAATAAACAAAGAAGTTATTAACGATTCAATGTAACATAGTTTGGGGCCAAAGGAAGAAGAAGAAGCAAAGCAAATGTATGACGCGCGTAGCCAGCAGCTTTTGTTTGTATATGTGTGTGTGTTTCTATGTATGAATGCAGATAAATAACTTCAATGAATGTAAGACCTTGGATCAGGGTATATCCTAGTCGGGCACTCTCGACTGGAGCACTCTTACTTGTTTTTAAGTTAAAGTTACTGTACTTCCGGCTCGATGCAAACTTATCAGGTTTTTTTTTAAGGTATAACTTAAAAGTAATAGGGTGTAGAGTCACCAAATTTGGTACATATATTCTCCTATAGCATACAAAGGTAAAATACATTTCACTTTTTGGAAATCCCTCTCCAATCTCACAGAAATTGAAAAATACGTAATTTTAAAGGTATGACCTTCGGATTTTACATAGTTGCACATTTATATGCCAGCTTTGTGTCCTACAAATTTTGATCACACAATAAACAAAGAAGTTATTAACGATTCAATGTACCATAGCTTAAAGTCAAAGGAAGAAGAAGAATCAAAGCAAATGTATGACGCGCGTAGCAAGCAGCTTTTGTTTGTATATGTGTGTATGTGTTTCTATGTATGAATGTAGATAAAAAACTTCAATGAATGTAAGACCTTGGATCAGGGTATCTCCTCGTCGGGCACTCTCGACAAGAGCACTCTTAATTGTTTTAATGAAGTTTATACATTCATATACATATGTACATGTTTGTATAATATATACGATTTATTTATAAAAATCGTAATTAGTCTATAAATGATTAAATGATAAAATACTTCGTCGATATCAACTATTTCATTATCAGCGCTCTTATTATGTATCTCAGCTCCTATTAAACGTAGCAATTTGGGTAGAATGTCGTTAAACATATGTGAGAAAATATGGCTCAAATGATCTGCTGATGTTATAGCCTGTTGGCACCTTAGGAAAGTTAAGTCTTTCACCGAAAGCGCTGAAATGTTTTTTTTTAGCGGCATGTGCACTTAGGTCGGAAACTTTTGCTGTAATATTAAATTTTTAATTCGATACATCTTTGCGGATCCAGTCTTAAAATTCTGGTTTTTTAAACCAGACATCGCAGACTTTTTGCTTGTATATTTCTTTTGGCCATGTTGTTAGAATTTATATTTAAAATTTTTAAAATTGGAGATGGAAATGACAAATTATCGGTGCATTTGAACTGATAATCGGTCAATGCTATCGCATAATAAGCATCGAGATTCCTGCTTAATAAAATAACCTGAAAAAAAAACGCAATAAGAAGAGAAGCTAGATTTCCCGCTGCCCGCAGTTTTTAATTTCCCACCGCTGTTTGACTTTCAAAAAAGCCTGATCTGGCGGCAAAAAAGCAAATCGTTTTGAGCAAACCAGTCAGTCGCGTGTCAGCATTCATAGAAGAACGACCACACCGCTTGATATTTTGACTACACTGCGACAAATTGCGCGCATAAACATGCAAGCAAATGATTTTTTATTTTCTGCTAACTCTATAAAGCAAATGCAATGTATGGTTTGCTATCGAAAATATACATATAAGAAGCGTCACTTCGAGAGGTGTCATGGCGACCTTCAAATTATTGATGGTGATGACAAAATCAAGTTAGTTGAAAAATTTAAAAAAGCATTTATTTACATACGTTGTGATAAAGATGCTGATATACAAAATACGCAAATGAAAAAGACATACACAGTATGTATGTATCAGAGAACGGCTTCGGGCAAAAACGTTCATACATGAACAACACTCGAATAAACTAGCCTTTGCGTTCAAGCGATCAAACTTGCATGAGCACATACATACATATGTTCGCTGTTGATTTTAAATCATTCAAGCTGTTCGTTTCTTGTGGTCTCTCTGAGTTTATTCATGTTCGTGTTCGTACCAATCATTTCGGGTGTTTGTTGCTTCGGCTCAGCAAAGATAGTCATGATTCTGAATAAAACTCAATGACCAAAAATCAACTCGTATGATTGTATTCATGGAAAGAGTCGGCGCTGCTGACAGAAATGGAAAAAGACAGCGAAAATAAAGGCTAAAAAATTAATAACAAAATATTTAATTTCATATTTAATTTCTTTCCATAAGTAACAAAAATGCTTATAATTAATTTTTTTAATAATAATGTAAACAAAATAAGTAAAGGACGGATTCATTTAACTATTTTATATATATTAAAGTACTTAATTTTTAAAATTTTTATGGTATGAATAAAGAAATAGGAGGCTATCTACCGATTTTGGGCAAAGACGGTTTCTTTTCTCAGTTATTATATTGCCAGCCAAAGAAAATTCTCGTTCTGCGGCTGCACTACTAGCCGGAATTGAATGAACTTTCAGTGCAAACTTTGAGAGATGTGGATACATTTTTTCATTATTTTTCCACCATTTTCTTTACAATAATATTCAATCTCATCGGCTGGTGTTTTAAAATTATTCATTGTTGATTTTTTAAGTAAGTAAGGGAAAAAAAAATTAACTTCTTGATCTGTGTTGGTGACTAATGGAGCGGTGCTTTCAGGAAATGAAAATTGGGAAATGGAATCTGAATTTGGTGTACATGGACTAACTGGAATTGAATTGGATGATGACGATGGATATATATCGGAGTTGTCAATTTGGGAAATACAAAATTGAATAATGTCTTGTAAATCATCTGGTTGCATATTTAATGCAGGTGGAAATAAAAAGAAAGCTGTTTTATGCCATAGACTAAGATTTGGAATCCAAATGTGATGAACATTATTGATAATTTGTTCTTTCAATGAAACTATGGAAGCTACGTCTGTTAGTTTGGGTACACATAGATGATTAATTTTTTGAATTGATGGTACCACGAAACATAAAGAGGGGGAACTGCAAAGTTGTAGTTTCTTAAATATAACTTCAAAGTCACTGCATAAGTCAACGAGTTGTTGAAGCGTGGAAATACTTATAAGTAATAAACGTTGGCTTTCTTGCTTCTCTTTAAGTATTTCGTTAATGTCAAACCAATTGTCTACGATTGACTTAAACATTGTGAAGTTGGAGTTCCAGCGTGTCGGGCATTGGTTTTTTAGAGAAGTATCTAACTGATGTTGCAAGTTGGCTTTTTTAAAATATTTGACAATTTTTTTGCACGCCTCTGTAAGATCGGTTAGCTCTAAGGATTCCTTAAATGAATGTTCCAAGACGTTTGCAAACAAATGGCAGCTGCAGTTTAAGCGAACGTTGTTCTCCAAGGCTTTTACGACGTTAGAGCCTCTGTCTGTTACAAACTTTACTGTGTCCATATTATTTATCCCGAACTCGCAAAACAATGTGTTCAATTTAGTTAAAACGTTAGCCCCAGTCGAGCGCTGGAAATCCATAGATTTCATGCCTAAAATGATGTCATATAGTTTTAAATCTTTTTGGTAGTGCAAAGTTACTCCCAAAAAGTTTCTGTGCACATAATTATCTGTCCACAAATCTATTGTAGCAGATGCTCCACCACTACGCACCACGTCAGCTATTTCATCTTTTACATGTTTTTTTTTGTCATCAGCTATCTTCTTGGTCGTTCTTGAAAGAGTTGTTGCATCGGGCAGAAGGTCTTGAATATCAACATGTTCTCCATATTTTGCTCCAATGTTGATTAAAAATGTTGCAAGCTTTGAAAAACCAACGCCATTGACTGCTGAAAATGGTTGGCAATCCTCAGTAACCCAATTCACACAGGTGTCGATGGAGGCCTTTTTGTCTTCTGGCGTTACCGTTTTCAAGAACTTCGCCTCCTTCAGTGATTGACAGCATTTATGTCGGCTTAAATTTGAAGATTGTTTGGCCGAATATTTCAAAAGTTTGTTGCAGGACCGGCAGAACAAATACCCTTCCAAAATAATTCCATTCTCTTTAATTATATCAGACAAAATGTGCCACATCAAGCTTCTTCCTTTTTGTCGCGGCGACAAAGTGTACACATTTTTATTAATTTTTTCCAAAATAAATGCTTGCTCCGACATAGCGTTGCAGCGACCAAATCAAACTAATGTTTACATACGAAATACTATTCAACACAAACCCTACACTCAAAAGACTCAAATGAGCCGAACGAAGCGATTACATCATGCGCTGATTTTATTCAACGCTGAGTTTTTTTTGAGTGATTAAATATGAGTAAAGAATTTTTGACCGAAGAAGACTCAAACTGATCCGAATGAAGCGTTGGCTAGCATGAGTTGATTTTATTCAACGCTGAGTGTTATTGAGTGATTGCATGTTAGTAAGAATTTTAGTGCATGATGAAATCAAGAAAAATTTGATTTTTGCCGTTCTCTGATATGTATGTATGTACATACAGTATGTATGTCATATGTCATAAGCTTGGCTTTGAAGATGGCATATTTGCCAATCGGTTTTACCCTTACTTGTACATATGTATGTATGTAGCTTGGCATTATCTCGGCAAACTATGTATATGCCGCCGTAACGAAGTTATAGGAGATTTTCTGCGTTCGTAAATAAAGAAGAAAATTTTAGACATGAAAGTATCGATTTAAATGACAGTCAAATGATTAGTTGAGTCAAAACAATTGATGAAAATGTTGATACTGTTGAGGAAATGTTCAAGCTAGAATCATTTTATGACAATGTGACTGGGAAGCCGATTTTTGATTAATTTTTTTTGTTATGGTTTGCAAAAACGAAGGTTTAGTTGGCCATTTGTCTAGATGTGGCATTGAAATAACTAAATTTCATTGCGTAATACATCAGCAAGCAATTTTTGCAAAAATGTTAGCATTAGTTGCACCCATATAAACGTCTATAAAAATTATTTACCGAATAAAAGGACGCCACAACGCTCTTATGCATAGAAAGCTTGTGGAATTTTTAAAAGAAATAGACGCAGATTATGGTGATCTCTGTTTGTTTACAGAAGTCAGGTGGCTAAGCCGAGGAAGATGCCTGGAACGACTATTTCATCTTCGAAAAGAAGTTCTCTTATTTTTGGAGAAGGAAGCATTTCCCAAAGATATAGATTTAATAGTCTCACTACGAAGTTCGGATTTTCTTTTAGATTTAGCGTTTCTTGCGGACCTAACCCTTTTCATTAACCAATTAAATTTAATTTTGCAAGGTAGAAATAAGAACATATTTGATATATTCGAAGCAATAAATAACTTTTCTAGACTACTTGAATTACTAAGGGACCAGCTAAAAGCTGAAAATATGTCGAATTTAATTAGAAAACAAGAAATATCAAATACTTTATCCAACATAAGTAGATTCAAATCATTTATATTGGCAGTCCACAAATTGATAGACGATTTTAATGTAAGATTGCAAGATATTCGTAGCATTATGTTAAAGTGAAAGTTACATCGTTCTCATTGCACATCGCTAAGCGATAGTTCATCTCTAGCTGTGCTACTGTTTTTCTCTTCACAGCTATTTCTTGTTTTACTTTTACCACTAAGCATACAACACATAGAGGCGTCAAATCGACCAAAAAGTGGTTGCATAAAATATCCGGACGATCAGAACCCAAGCAGCTTCGTGTGCTGCGACTGCGACACGAAGGCAAAGCGCAGAATGAAAAAAATCATCATTGCTTGCCCTGGCTTCGCTGCCGCAACATCTATTTCGACGCTCCGAGCCTATTTATTGTATGTACATACGCGTGCATATATGTGCGAATTAGCAGCAACATATGTACATATGTATGTACATGTGAGCTAAGCTTATTTCAACCAGCACCCAACAAAAACTTTGGGCAGCTATAACAACTGAACTAAAAGTTATGTATATCAAAATAATTTAAATAGAGGTTAATAGTATTATGTTTTAACTTTTCAAAAATCACTTCATTTATTTTCTAGCATTTTTTAAATATTTTAAAATAATTAAAAACTAAAAAATCAAACAAAAACAATGCCACAGCTTATTTCAACCAGGTATCAAATTCAATACTTCAAGACAGATATTTTAATATTTGGTATGACCCCCCTTCTGGTCTACAACCGATTTAAGTCTTTTTGGTTTAAGTCTCATGGATTCGACCAGCTTTTTGGAAACTTCCGGCGTTATTTTGGCCCATTCCTCAATCAGTGCTGTTTTGAGCTCGGATTTGTTCGATATATGCCGTTTTCAAACATTTCTATCCAAAATGGCCCAAAATGCTGAATCCTAGCTCTTATAGCTTTCATCAATCTAAATTGATCGATAACTTTTAAACGGGAAGAGATATCGAAAAATAATGATAAACTTGTATTGATCCGACACTTCGAGAACCTATACTTTAAACAGCTTTTGTAGTCTCTGAGAAACGCGCGTTCTTACAGACGGACGGACGGACAGCCAGACTGACATGGCTAGATCGACTCCACTATTGATAGTGATCAATAATATATTTACTTTATGGTGTCGGAGATATTCTTATCCCTGTTACATTCTTTTGTACAAAACCATTATACCATTTTTCCCATTTTTTAATGGGATCAGGGTATAAAGAAAGAGAGCAAGCGTATTCCGCTCTGTCATATTTTAGTGGAGAGAGCGTGCAAAACGAATAAGCAAAATGACCCCTCATTGCATGCGTTGAAGTAGCGACTGGTTAATGGTTCTGTTTTAGTCCTAAGTAATGCAGTAAGAACCACTTCGCTAGCGCGATGAAAAAGACAACGGCGAAAGAGCACGTGGATTTTCTAGTGATTTTGATCTGGTGTGAGCGCGTGCAAATCGCACAAGAATAAAAAAAGAAAAAAGTAATATTTTGGGTTATTGAAGATAAAATACCCTTTGTAGTTTTTCATTGTCAGCTGTTCATACAATGTAGTTCATAATTTTAACAAACATTATATTATAACATTTATGTTAAACAACAAACTAACAACAATTTTATTTTAAAAACAAACAATTTTTTTTTGTCGGAATGTTTGTTAATAATATCGAAAACAAGGCTATATCGACAATGTTTGTTGTCGTTATAAGGCAAAAATAATATATACATTATTGGGTAAAATATTTTTTTTTGTAACGAGTGACAAAATAATTATACCCTATGCAATGGTATACGTTTTCTGTATCGAGTGCGCGAGCGTCCGCGGCACGCGACAAACTAAAAAGAAGACAAAAAATAAACCGTTTACCGTGATCCCGTTACTATTCCTCTATCGCGATGCCTTTTATGTCCATTTGCAGACAATTTCGCTTTGAATTTTGAACGCAAAGGCAAGTCGCGTTAGCGTTATCTTTTTTTTTTATATTTTAATTTTTACGTGTAGTATCAAAAACGCAAATATTTTTATGACAAAACAACATTCATAGCATTAAGTTTATCTCCCAGCCTGATTGATTCCAGGCGATCTCGTTAGAAGCTACTGTAGTAGGTACTTGAAAGTTCTGCGTTTCAGTCGTTTGACTACGCTTCTCCCTGCAAGTTCACTAGCCAGCCGACTACGGTGCCACTTTCACTTTGAATTTTGAACGCAAAGGCAAGTTGCAGATCTTTTGGTGTTATCTTAAAATTAAAATCAGTTTATAAATATTAATATTAACAACCAATTTGTATAACCAATATTTATAACTAATTTCAGTTCAATACAAAACAACAACAGGTAACAATATTACATTATATTTTAAGCATGTTTATTTTAAGCCCAAGCGTGACTGCACTATTCGGTTCATCCAAATATTGCGAAAGGCTAACATTATTGTTAATCATTTTTATAAGTTTGAGTCAGTCTCAACGCCTGACATTGATGATATTAATGGTGGTTCATATCTTCTTGTCGGGTTGAAAAACAATTAAATAAATTATCTAGGAAGTAGAACTTACAAATAGTTTAAGTGTGGACATTAACATTGATGGACTACCTTTATTTAATTCTCAGTTAATGGAAGGTGGCTTGGATGTAAACGGTAGGAATGTTTCCGATGCACCTGCAAGAGCCTTTGTTAGTGACGCTTCCGGGCACACGTCACGTTGTTCAAAGTGCTGTCAGGTAGCTCAACAAATAGATTGCATTCTTACATATAGTGTAAAATTGGGGGTTCTTTTGACAGACGATTTCTCCAATAGAACGTATCCTAGCCACCATTTAAGTCCGTTTTTAAATAATAAATGTAGTCTGGAGAAAATAAATACTTGTATGGTAACCCAGATCCCTTTAGATTGCATGCACCTGGTTGAATTAGGAGTCATGCGTAAATTCCTAATTCGACTACAACAAAATAAAATATAAATTTAATTATCTAATATTAACCACAGTAATATTTCCAAGAAATTATTGGCACTACGGAAATATGTCTCAATAGAGTTTGCACGTACGCCAAACGCTTTAAATGAACTGCTACAATGGAAAGCCAATAAGTTCAGGCAATTTTTATTGAATGCTGGTATCGTTGCCTTGAAAGATGAAGTTCATGATAACCTGTACTACGAGTTTTTGCCATAGCACTCAGCATATAAATTGATTTGTTGCCCTGCTCAACGTGAAGTAAACTTGGAAGTTTCTCAACAAATGTTAAATCTGTTTGTTGAGAATTTTCCAATTTGTTTCGGTAAAAACAGAGTGTCGTACAATGTTCACAGTTTGTTGCATTTTAAGGGCACAATCCACATAATTGGTGATCCTACTGCAGGCTCTTGTTATGCATTTGAAAATTATTTGCTAACTCCCAAAAAAATTGTCAGAAAGCCCACCAAACTTATATTTTAATAATTTATTTTTAACTGCGGATGGACCTAATAATTATTGTTATTTTAAAAATAATAATCCAGTTCGCATTACGGCATTTATTAATAATACGACAACTATCGGCAGAAGGTTGAAAAATATGCGAAACTTGTACAATGAACCGATAGAGTCGATTACCTTAGGGATATTTTTAGTAGATGCTGATGCAACTGACGCCGAGGAGACTTTTTTACTTTAGGAATTTGAATATCAAACAATCGGGATACCATGTAAAAGGGATTTGCTTCTTATGCCATTGTACACTGCTGTAATGAATAATGTATTGTTGCCATTTGAATTTATTTTACTGACCAAAATAAGTAATTTTTGGAGGTGTTTAGTCCGTAGGCGTACCTACCATATTGCATAAGGCACGAATCGAACATTGCCTAAGCGACGGCGCTGAAGCATCTTACGAAAAAAACAAAAAAAAACATCAGTCTGGACAGTAAAATAACACCAATGTGATATTGTGGTATCATTTGTATTGTGTTACGATTTTATAAGTGTCTACATTCAAATCAAATAAATTATTCACTTATAAAATTGTAACGAAATGTTAAAAATACTTCTACAATTAATTCACAGAAATAAAAAAAATGTCCAGTCCGCCATAAAAATTCAGCGTTATGTCATAGGTAAGTACTTATGCATATAAATATAATGAATAAATAATTTATCTTTTACAAATTTAAACTATTTAACTTCAGAACAAAAGACTAATTGCGCAGGGTGCGCCAATATTAATAAGGATGTCGCAGAAATGAAGGATAAGAATTTGAACCATTCAAATGTAACATATTTTTTTACTATTTTAATTATTTAATAAAAGTATAATTTAAATACAACTATTTTATTTATTTTCAGAATCTCTGGTGGTTATTCAAAGTGCAAAAGGGTCAAATTTTAAATATTTCTAACGGTAAGAAATGATGTTAATAAAATATTTTCATTGATACTATATCAACTCAAACAAGCGTTGGAAGGAATGGCCAGACAATCCGCCATAATTAGTTTGCTGGTGCGTGAGAAGGAGGAGAAGCCAGTAAAAGCTAAATTTCCAATAAACAAAGCTGAGGATTTAGAACTCCGAAAACCTTTATGTAAGATATATATTCTGAATATTTTATTCAATTGTTTTTAAAACATTTATAATTCACACATTAAATTAATAAAAGGAATTTTGGAGCTGCACGGCATAAGTAAGTTCATCCTCTCTGACGAAATAGTCCTTGCGTATAACGTCAACGGTTCGCATGGGAAAAATAGTCTTAAGGACCATACAAAATTCTACGCAGTCATGCTAGGTATGGTTTTTCAATATTTAATGAAAATTATACCCCTGCAGTTTTTCTAATTTTGTTTATACTATTTCAGATTCGATTACTGGGCAGACTGCTGAGATGGAGCTGAAAGACGCTTTCCAAGCGCAGAAAAAAAGATTTTTCAAAGCTGTGTGCGTGGGTAAAAAAAATATATCTGCTAACAATACAGAATGAATATATACAAAAAATATGAAATATAAAACAAATAAATAAAAACCAAAAAAACTCAATTATGAAACTATTTTATTAAAAATTCTAGTCCAGAACTGGTACTTTAGAATTAGTAAACTACTAGTCCTAAAAATACTAGTCCAGAACTGGTACGGGCAGAACTAGTTCAGAACCAGACAACTTGTATGCCACTAGTTCCACAATTCATTACTTTGCACCGGTAAAGAATTAGTATTAAGTAGTCGAAGTAGACTTAGTCGCTTGGAACCAGTTCTGCACCAGTAAAATGTTATGAAAAGAGAATTAGTAGCTGTCCTAGGACATGCCAATGTTAAAGTAAACAAAATTTTGCATTGTCGGTAATGGGATGAGAACTAGTTTCTGATTCTGAGTAATTAGTTTGGAACTATTTCTGCACTGATCCAGGTTACTACAGGGAGTTGCAATCTCCTGCGGCTGCTCCGGTGCTCGCTTTGCCGGTTAAAAGTGATCCCCAGAGCACAAATTCTACTAAAGATCCCAAGTATCCTCAAATTTGGATAAATTTCAATGGAAATCTGGATGAGCTGACATCCAACATTAACCAGTACTTAGAACATGACTCTTACACCATCAAGTTAGGCAACATGAACAATATTCGCTTCAGTGTGGATACCTTGGAAACACACAATCAATTAATTAAATTTATTGCCGGACGAGATATTGAGCACCACACCTACCAGGTACGCTCAGAGCGAGCTTTCAGTGTTGCCATTCGTGGCTAACACTACTCTACGTCCCACGATCGCATTAGAAAAGAACTAACTAACTAACTAGTCTAGGCTTTTCTGTGCGAACTATCTACAATCCTACCTTCAAAAATCGATCTCAAGATGGAACATTCTCACCAAACTTGTTCTTTATTGAACTAGAGCCAAATAATCCATTGAATAACAAAAAATTTGATTTAGATACTCTTTGTCGTTTGTCCGGGTCTACGCGCCTGTGTCACAAAGGCCAACCACACGAGACTGGATCGCTACCTCAGCCGTCGAAATGCTACCTTAAAGGTACTCATGTTCCAGTAGCCTGCAGCCTGAGGGCGAAAGCACGTGCTCATTGCTAAGCGAGTTCCTTAAGACAATAGAGGTGGATTGGAATGATGAAGCGTCGGATGACGATGACCGAAATTATGGACTACAATCCAAAGCCGCTGGACATAAACGTGGATGTGGGAGGAAATGAGATATTCATATGCACATTTGTACCAACTGGCCAAGGTCAAGTTGGTACATATGCTCAGTTGTTAATTTTTGCTCACATTGGTCAGTTGCTCATTTTGAGGCACTCGTTGCTCAGTAGTTCTATGATTCTTTTAGTTTATTCGTTTACTCTTATAAAAATTCGTAATGTCGCTAATAAAGAAGCAAAGTCAGATTTGGAATCATTTTGAAGATGTCGAAAGCCAGCAAGCCAAGTGCAAGTACTACAAATGTGTTCTGAGCTGTAAATCACAGAGTAATCGGGGCCGGCACCTAAGGAACAAACACCCTGCAGCTATGGAGCCCGTAGTGCGACAAAATGAAGAGAGCGCGGTTGTTGTGCAAAGTGGGCAGCCAAAAGTGAGCAACTGAGCAATGTGAGCGAGCAAGTGAGCAATGTGAGTGAGCTGACTCTCCTCGAAAAAAGAACAAGTGAGCTTGTTCATCAAACTGAGCAGTGTTTACCCAACAATAATATACCCAGAACCCAGGTCTTACATTTAGGAATCTTTATCTGCATTCATTCACACACACATATACAAACACAAGCTGCTTGCTACGCGCGTCATCAATTGAGGCCATTTGAGACTCTTCAATCGCCCCTCACTTCGACCATAAGCGAGCGGCCAAGCAGGTAAGACCTGAGCAGTAGATACTGCGCCGATGGGAGGAGGGACTTCAGCTTAAAAATCATGCCATCATGCCATACGCGATCAAAAGATTACTGGATATCCAGGAAGACGGCAGAACTGTACTGCTTATTTTCCAAAGCCTCGAAGACATGCTGTACAACTCGATGAACTTGTTCTGCTCTCTTGTGCCTCACCAGATCCAGGATCTCGTGTTTTAAAAGAGGCCGAGATGGACTGGGAGTCGGACAAGGGTGTTGGCCAAGCATGAAGTATTCCGCCGCCGCGTTAATATTACGCAGGAATAACTCCACTGCGTCGTCGATATCAGCCGGTGAACTGAACTCCATGTTCAAATTCACTAGCTGCTCCAATCTCTGCCGGAATCGAGCTAGGCTTGCCTTGCGCGGCAAAAGCCGTGCCTTGGGAGCAATTTTGTTGGCAGCCACTCTATACTCAACGATCAGCGGAATGTGATCGGAGTTTAGCTCTATCCGCTGAGATTGGATTCCGGCGTACACAGCAAAGTCAATTGCTGTCGGCAAATGTCTCCCGTACGAGTAGTGGGTTGGACCACCCGTAGCAAGTACTTGGAGATTGGAGCCCCTCACGCAATCCGCGAGCGCAGTCCCACGGCGGGTGTCGTTTGCAGCACCCCAGAGCCGATGTTGCGCATTCCAGTCCCCAGCAATCAGGAACTAAGGGCCAAGCTCTTCGAAATCTTCTACTTCCCACACAAAACGAGGTGAACAGTAGACAGCCGCTAGGACTACTTCGCCTTGATCACTGGAGACTTTCACAGCAACACATTGCGCACAAAGCCAGCTCAGAGACGTCAACAGATGATGCTGCAGCGTAGCTTTAATAATCACTGCTGGGGGAGCATGCGATCCAAGGGATGGTTGGCAAGGTGTACGTCATATCCTGGCAGCCTGAAATATGACCTTGAGCAGCAGTGAGTCTCGCAGACTAGCATGACGTCTATGTTGTGGCTGTGGATGAACAAATCCAGCTCGTTGGCGTTGTTTGACAAACCGTTGGCATTCCACACGCCAATGCGCAGCCCAATTTGGCTCACGCGGCGTGGAGCAAGCTCATCATAGACATAAGCGTCTCGCTGAGCTTGTCAAACTTCGCCATTAATGTGTCGAACTGGAGTGTTGACGGATGCTGATCGTGCTGGTGATATTGATGTGGCTGCTGATGTTGCTGCTGTTGCTGATGTTGTTGCTGTGGCTGTAGTTGTTGCTGATGTTGCTGTCGATGCTGCTGCTGTTGTTGTCGTTGATCTTGCTGCTGCTGTTGTTGTTGATTTAGCTGCTGCTGCTGGTACTGCTTAGGCTGTGGCTGCTGGTAGTGATGTGGCTGTCGGAGTTGCTGACGTTGCTGATGTTGTTGTTGTGGCTGTCGTTGCTGATGTTGTTGTTGATGCTGCTGTTGATGTTGCTGCGGCTGAAGGAGTGGCTGGCGCTTGCGTCGACGACGCAATACCTTCCTCCGTGGTTGCTGTGGCTGAAGCGACGGCTCCAGTGACATAGTTGGCTGCAGTGGCAAATGCATCTGCTCTTGTAGATGCTGCTGCTGAAGTTGCTGGTGATGTCGCTGCTGCCCAATTTGCTGCTGTTGTTGTTGTTGAGGGGGTGCCTGGTGTTGTTGCTGACGAGCTGCATCAGCATATGAGAAATTATTTCTCACCGGGACCACTGGGCGCGGCAGCATTGCACCTATGTAGTTCTGGTTCTCGTCGTGGGGCAACCTGCAATCTGCGTTGCTTCGCTACACGCTGGTAAGCTTCGCAGCCCTTCCAGCTAGCTGGGTGATTGCCACCACAATTTGCACATTTTGGTTCAGCCTCATGTGCTTTTTGGCAACCAGCGGTTGGATGAGCTGCGCCACACTTGACGCAGCGATGCTGCTTTTGGCAATACCGCATTGTGTGGCCAAATTCCTGGCAACGAAGGCACTGCGGGATGTCAACGTGACGGTCCGGGCACTCAACGGCAATTCTTAGCGGACAAAGAGTTTTGAGCTTGTAAACCTCTTTGTTATTGGCAGCTGGCTCCAGCTCCAAATAGCAAAGATTGAGCACCTCTTTTGTGGCGCGGCTAACTATGCTATGGACACCGCGCAAAGCGTGTCCAAGCTTGGCCAGCTCAGTCTTAATCCTCTCCGTTTTGATCAGCGATGGATCCAATCCTCTGATCACCACCCGGAAGCCTCGCTCCTCCTTCAGCTGATAGGAGTGGAACGGTATTTCCTTTTCGTTAAAGAGTCGCTGAATTGCCCTGTATGTGTCAATATCAATTGGCAATACACGTACCGTTCCACCACCACAGCACTTAAGCACAAAGCTGTCAGGCGCCGAGACAGCATTAAGTGCATCGAGGAGGCCAACAACATTTGTTATGCCCTCAGCAATAAGTGGAGGAGGCTTGGGTATCCTGACTGGCCGAAGTTCTCCGTCTTGAGATGTCAAGTTTGTCACCGGAACTCCCCGAATCTCAGAAGCTGCGCTTAGATTTTGCTCCTCATCAAGCGAGCTTTGAGCATCAGTTACTGGTGCAAGAGTTGGAGGGAGAGGAAAGGTGGGCGAAGGAGGCAAACTTGAGCCGGCGATAATAGCTGCAAGCTCAAAATCCACCTCGTCATCTGCATCCATATCCATTTCATCGCTGCGGAATTAAATAGCTCTAGAGCGAACACCAGCTGATGTGGATGGAACTGCATCCAAAACATCTTCATCGTCTGATGTTTGCGCAATCCTGTGCAACTTGGTGGCAGGCTTTGGTGATGGTGTAGCCCCTTTCTTGCGCTTATTGGAGGTGGCTGGCTTGGCGTTGTTTTTGTTGACGTTGTTGTTGTTATTGTTGGCGATGATGTTGTTGGCATTAATATTTTTGTTGGCGTTTTTGTTGTCATTGGCGTTGTTGTTGCTGTTGGTATTGTTGTTGTTTACGTTAGCATAGTTTGGTTTGGCGTTGATTTTGTTGCTGGCAGACCGCAAGCGTAAATTGTAGCGCTGTTCGCAAGTCTGCCTGGCCAGAGATGGGAACTGATATCGGACTTTACAACACAAGCTGAGCAATCATGGAGAAGAATAATAATAATTTGGACACTCCCGAAGGCCCCGTAACCACTACCGAGAAGAAATCTCAACGAGCTAATAAAGGATCAAAGAAAGGATCAAAAGCCCATTCTAAGAATAGCCAAGGCAGAATGGAGGCACACCGAGCGACAACAAGACGCGAGACACAGGATAACTATACAGCGAAAATTAAAGACGAACTATATGCAGGTACAACGCCAGAAGAAGTCGACATTCGACTAAGAGAAATTGCTAATATTAAAGCGATAATGTTGTCCGTTACTAGTCGTGGAATTGGTATAAATTTAAATTATGCATTGTTCACTTCACTGGCTTACAATCAGAGTACCGTACCACCTGATTTATATGCATTGTACCGTGTATGTCTAGCTATGTTTGAATACCGAGTTATTCAAGTTCAAGAGAACTATCCGCTCCCGCCGAGGTTCAGCGACAAGGCCGCTGTCCTGACTCGAAGTGCCGAGTTCGACAAATTATGTCGGGCTGTGACCAGAACCTAAACGTAAGGTTCTCGATTGTATTGGAATTGTTAAAGTTGGCGCAATTACCTACATTCCAACAATCGCTGGTCCGTTAGTTAATAAGAACAAAACTATAGTATACTACAGTAATTGACGAAATGTAGTAACATCTTTATCAGATGTGAATGTCCCAATCGAATACAGGAATAAGTTTTACTTCAATTCCGCAATACCTGGAGCAATCTGGGACAAAGAAAAATACTTGTTGCAGAACGCTGATCAAATAATGCCTCCAGAGTATTCGTTGCACAACCTTGGGCGAGATTCACTAATGATAACGCCTTGGCTAAGCAACCTACAAAAGCACGTTCCAAAATTAATCTCAGGTCCAGTCAGCATTTAACCTGAAGGAAAAGTTGGGGCTCTACTAAGCAATGCTATGGAGACATTGCGGCTACCAGATCGGTTTGCAACCGAAAGAGTAGCAGAATATTTGTCAAGATGCATCCCTGAAGGGAACATTAGATCAGCAAACTCTCTTGTTGAGTTGTCAGCTCCTGATAGAATTGAGGGGCAGATTGTCCTATTAGGAGAGAGACCATCGTACACCAACATTGCTGATCCACTCTATTTATTGCGTAATGAAGCGGTTTGTCCTTTTAACAACAATTTTATTTTAAAACCAAACAATTTATTTTAGTCGGAATGTTTGTTTATAATATCGAAAACAAGGCTATATCGACAATGTTTGTTGTCGTTATAAGGCAAAAACAATATATAAATTATTGGGTAAAATATTTTTTTTTGTAACGAGTGACAAAATTATTATACCCTATGCAATGGTATACGTTTTCTGTATCGAGTGCGCGAGCGTCCGCGGCACGCGACAAACTAAAAAGAAGACAAAAAATAAACCGTTTACCGTGATCCCGTTACTATTCCTCTATCGCGATGCCTTTTATGTCCATTTGCAGACAATTTCGCTTTGAATTTTGAACGCAAAGGCAAGTCGCGTTAGCGTTATCTTTTTTTTTTTATATTTTAATTTTTACGTGTAGTATCAAAAACGCAAATATTTGTATGACAAAACAACATTCATAGCATTAAGTTTATCTCCCAGCCTGATTGATTCCAGGCGATCTCGTTAGAAGCTACTGTAGTAGGTACTTGAAAGTTCTGCGTTTCAGTCGTCTGACTACGCTTCACTCCCTGCAAGTTCACTAGCCAGCCGACTACGGTGCCACTTTCACTTTGAATTTTGAACGCAAAGGCAAGTCGCAGATCTTTTGGCGTTATCTTAAAATTAAAATCAGTTTATAAATATTAATATTAACAACCAATTTGTATAACCAATATTTATAACTAATTTCAGTTCAATACAAAACAACAACAGGTCACAATATTACCTTATATTTTAAGCATGTTTAGTTTAAGCACAAGCGTGACTGCACTATTCGGCTCATCCAAATATTGCGAAAGGCTAACATTAATGTTAATCATTTTTATAAGTTTGAGTCAGTCTCAACGCCTGACATTGAAGATATTAATGGTGGTTCATATCTTCTTGTCGGGTTGAAAAACAATTAAATAAATTATCTAGGAAGTAGAACTTACAAATAGTTTAAGTGTGGACATTAACATTGATGGACTACCTTTATTTATTAGTTCGAAAGCCCAGTTGTGGCCAATCTTAGTCCGTCTTAACAATTTTGAAAATGTTCATATTTTTCCGATCGGTGTTTCTTTAGGTAAAAGGAAATGGAAAATTTTCTACTGAGTTTTCTCAGTTAATGGAAGGTGGCTTGGATGTAAACGGTAGGAATGTTTCCGATGCACCTGCAAGAGCCTTTGTTAGTGACGCTTCCGGGCACACGTCACGTTGTTCAAAGTGCTCTCAGGTAGCTCAACAAATATATTGCACTCTTACATATAGTGTAAAATAGGGGGTTCTTTTGACAGACGAAGATTTCTCAAATAGAACGTATCCTAGCCACCATTCAAGTCCGTTTTTAAATAATAAATGTAGTCTGGAGAAAATAAATACTTGTATGGTAACCCAGATCCCTTTAGATTGCATGCACCTGGTTGAATTAGGAGTCATGCGTAAATTCCTAATTCGACTACAACAAAATAAAATATAAATTTAATTATCTAATATTAACCACAGTAATATTTCCAAGAAATTATTGGCACTACGGAAATATGTCTCAATAGAGTTTGCACGTACGCCAAACGCTTTAAATGAACTGCTACAATGGAAAGCCACTAAGTTCAGGCAATTTTTATTGTATGCTGGTATCGTTGCCTTGAAAGATGAAGTTCATGATAACCTGTACTACGAGTTTTTGAGAATTTTCCAATTTGTTTCGGTAAAAACAGAGTGTCGTAAATGTTCACAGTTTGTTGCATTTTAAGGGAACAATCCCATAATTGGTGATCCTACTGCAGGCTCTTGTTATGCATTTGAAAATTATTTGCTAACTCCTAAAAAAATTTTCAGAAAGCCCACCAAACTTATATTTTAATAATTTATTTTTAACTGCGGATGGACCTAATAATTATTGTTATTTTAAAAATAATAGTCCAGTTCGCATTACGGCATTTATTAATAATACGACAACTATCGGCAGAAGGTTGAAAAATATGCGAAACTTGTACGATGAACCGATAGAGTCGATTACCTTAGGGATATTTTTAGTAGATGCTGATGCAACTGACGCCGAGGAGACTTTTTTACTTTTAGAATTTGAATATAAAACAATCGGGATACCATGTAAAAGGGATTTGCTTCTTATGCCATTGTTACACTGCTGTAATGAATAATGTATTGTTGCCATTTGAATTTATTTTACTGTCCAAATTAAGTAATTTTTGGAGGTGTTTAGTCCGTAGGCGTACCTACCATATTGCATTAGGCACGAATCGGACATTGCCTAAGCGACGGCGCTAAAGCATCTTACGAAGAAAACCAAAAAAAACATCAGTCTGGACAGTAAAATAACACCAATGTGATATTGTGGTATCATTTGTATTGTGTTACGATTTTATAAGTGTCTACATTCAAATCAAATAAATTATTCACTTATAAAATTGTAACGAAATGTTAAAAATACTTCTACAATTAATTCACAGAAATAAAAAAAATGTCCAGTCCGCCATAAAAATTCAGAGTTATGTCATAGGTAAGTACTTATGCATATAAATATAATGAATAAATAATTTATCTTTTACAAATTTAAACTATTTAATTTCAGAACAAAAGACTAATTGCGCAGGGTGCGCCAATATTAATAAGGATGTCGCAGAAATGAAGGGTAAGAATTTGAACAATTCAAATGTAACATATTATCACTATTTTAATTATTTAATAAAAGTATAATTTGATTACAACTATTTTATTTATTTTCAGAATCTTTGGTGGTTATTCAAAGTGCAAAAGGCTCAAATTTTAAATATTTGTAACGGTAAGAAATGATGTTAATAAAATATTTTCATTGATACTATATCAACTCAAACAAGCGTTGGAAGGAATGGCCAGACAATCCGCCATAATTAGTTGGCTGGTGCGTGAGAAGGAGGAGAAGCCAGTAAAAGCTAAATTTCCAATAAACAAAGCTGAGGATTTAGAACTCCGAAAACCTTTATGTAAGATATATATTCTGAATATTTTATTCAATTATTTTTAAAACATTTATAATTCACACATTAAATTAATAAAAGGAATTTTGGAGCTGCACGGCATAAGTAAGTTCATCCTCTCTGACAAAATAGTCCTTGCGTATAACGTCAACGGTTCGCATGGGAAAAATAGTCTTATGGACCATACAAAATTCTACGCAGTCATGCTAGGTATGGGTTTTTCAATATTTAATGCAAATTATACCCCTGCAGTTTTTCTAATTTTGTTCATTCTATTTCAGATTCGATTACTGGGCAGACTGCTGAGATGGAGCTGAAAGACGCTTTCCAAGCGCAGAAAAAAAGATTTTTCAAAGCTGTGTGCGTGGGTAAAAAAAATATATCTGCTAACAATACAGAATGACGGAATGAATATATACAAAAAATATGAAATATAAAACAAATAAATAAAAACCAAAAAAACTCAATTATGAAACTATTTTATTAAAAATTCTAGTCCAGAACTGGTACTGTAGAATTAGTAAACTACTAGTACTAAAAATACTAGTCCAGAACTGGTACGGGCAGAACTAGTTCAGAGCCACAATTCATTACTTTGCACCGGTAAAGAATTAGTATTAAGTAGTCGAAGTAGACTTAGTCGCTTGGAACCAGTTCTGCACCAGTAAAATGTTATGAAAAGAGAATTAGTAGCTGTCCTAGGACATGCCAATGTTAAAGTAAACAAAATTTTGCATTGTCGGTAATGGGATGAGAACTAGTTTCTGATTCTGAGTAATTAGTTTGGAACTATTTCTGCACTGATCCAGGTTACTACAGGGAGTTGCAATCTCCTGCGGCTGCTCCGGTGCTCGCTTTGCCGGTTAAAAGTGATCCCCAGAGCACAAATTCTACTAAAGATCCCAAGTATCCTCAAATTTGGATAAATTTCAATGGAAATCTGGATGAGCTGACATCCAACATTAACCAGTACTTAGAAAATGACTCTTACACCATCAAGTTAGGCAACATGAACAATAATCGCTTCAGTGTGGATACCTTGGAAACACACAATCAATTAATTAATTAAATTTATTGTCCGGACGAGATATTGAGCACCACACCTACCAGGTACGCTCAGAGCGAGCTTTCAGTGTTGCCATTCGTGGCTTACACTACTCTACGTCCCACGATCGCATTAGAAAAGAACTAACTAGTCTAGGCTTTTCTGTGCGAAGTATCTACAATCCTACCTTCAAAAATCGATCTCAAGATGGAACATTCTCACCAAACTTGTTCTTCATTGAAATAGAGCCAAATAATCCATTGAATAACAAAAAATTTGATTTAGATACTCTTTGTCGTTTGTCCGGGTCTACGCGCCTGTGTCACAAAGGCCAACCACACGAGACTGGATCGCTACCTCAGCCGTCGAAATGCTACCTTAAAGGTACTCATGTTCCAGTAGCCTGCAGCCTGAGGGCGAAAGCACGTGCTCATTGCTAAGCGAGTTCCTTAACACAATAGAGGTGGATTCGAATGATGAAGTAGTTCTATGATTCTTTTAGTTTATTCGTTTACTCTTATAAAAATTCGTAATGTCGCTAATAAGGAAGCAAAGTCAGATTGGGAATCATTTTGAAGATGTCGGAAGCCAGCAAGCCAAGTGCAAGTACTACAAATGTGTTCTGAGCTGTAAATCACAGAGTAATCTGGGCCGGCACATAAGGAACAAACACCCTGCAGCTATGGAGCCCGTAGTGCGACAAAATGAAGAGAGCGCGGTTGTTGTGCAAAGTGGGCAGCCAAAAGTGAGCAACTGAGCAAGTGAGCAATGTGAGTGAGCTGACTCTCCTCGAAAAAAGAACAAGTGAGCTTGTTCATCAAACTGAGCAGTGTTTACCCAACAATAATATACCCTGAACCCAGGTCTTACATTCAGGAATCTTTATCTGCATTCAAGGAAGCACACTCACACACATACGCTGTGCTTCTTCTTCTTGCATTGGCCCCAACAATGTTATATTGAACTTATTTTTAATTAATTGTTTTAGCGTTACAACCGTCCTGATATAAAAATGTAAAATGTTTTGTTTCCTGGATTTTGTGAGAAAATTAGGACGAAAGTTTTTAAAGAGTTGCAGTCCACAAGAGCAGTCTGCGTGACCACTGATGCGTGGGCATCGAATTGCAACCAAAAATATTTGGGCTTTTCCTTTTTTGTGGATTCCGAGACGGTGCTACGATCAAGAATATTGACTATGCAGATCGTCACACAAAGGCAAATCCAGCGAATTTGCTAAAATAAAGATTTGAAGAGTGGGAGATCATGGACAAAATAGCAACTATTATGTCGGACAATCAAGCCAATATTGTCGGTGCTATTTGAGTTGGGCAATGGCATTCCGAAGGTAGTAGACCCTTGCAGTCGCTTAATATCGAGCCGCGATCGCAAAGCATTAAAGATGCTTGTACACTGGGTACAAAATTAAATCTTAACATGTCTGATATGAAAAACTTTGAGTTTTGAATTTATTATTTTGCTCAGTGCACACATTTGCTGTATTCATTTTGCGCAGCCGGCAAATGATTTACGACCCCAGTAGCGGTGTTTGTTGTAGATTTTGTGGGGCTCAATTGCAAAATTTTGATGCCCGCCCTTGTTTTAGACCGATTGTTCCCATGACAGCTGTAAGACTTAGTCGTCCAATTTAGACCCAGTGTGTATGTATATAATATTCATATTAAACCCTAAACCCTGACTTAAAGGAAAGAAAACAATGTATTTATTTAAATTAATACAGAGGTAGAGAACGAAGTTTGTGCGGGGTTATCATCGCAAAGGCCAAAGTACCGCTGGTCCACCACTAGGCACCACGGGCATAGCGTACGAGAACTAAAATACGGTAAATTTGGCTACGAGTCGCGACGGACACAGAGAAAAACGAAAGAGAAACGACACGGCAGCAGCGCAGTCAATGATCACTGCTCACTTATCGCGGCTGGAAATATACCGTTTGTATGAATGCATGCACGCACACTTGCAAATGTTTACAGTTGTACTACATATTAATGTCTTCAAATGTGTTTCTAATATTCGGCTGCTGTGTACAGTTATTAAACGACAGCGTCTATGCCCTTACCAAAAATATATGTATGTAACTTTTTAACACTTTTCTAATTTTAATTTTTTATTTCCTGACTGCCTATGGTCGACATTAAATAAATATATTAAATTAAATTATTAATATAAACGGAATGCTATGTTTATTAATGGGGATAGTTCTTTAATAACATAAAATGTATTAAAATAATATAGAATAATAATGACAATATGGATTTTTAGTGTTAATAATAGTGTTGCAAACATATTTAATATGCCCTAATAATACCCTTTACTTCGAAGAGAAGCACCGCAAACTGAAATTGAAAAAATCCAAATTTCGGCCACTGGCTGCCTCGTACATAGATCTTTTGCCGCTCGCGCCCTGTCTACCCACAAACTCGAAAGACAATTGAAAACTGGCAACGACGAACATTGCTATGATATACCCACAGAAGCACACAGATGCTCGCATAGATTTAGAGATTTCATACATACAAAAGTCTCGGAGCTAACACCTCGCAATAGATGTTGCGGCAGCGAAGCCCAGCAAGAACTGATATGTATATTTTCTGTGCCAGCGTTCTGAACTTTGCCATCGTTTCGCAGTAGCAGCACATGAGCTTTGGTGGAAAGCGAGTTGAATTTCTCATGGGATCCTCCGTCAGAACTTTTAATGCAGTCACTTTTTAGTTTATTTGATGCCTCTATGTGTTGTATGCTTAGTGGTTAGACGCATGGCAACAACATAAAAACTCGAGAGAGAGCGATGCCGCGACCAACAATAAGCGGCTGAACGAAGGCAAAGAAACCACCGCAAGTACGGAGAGTGGCGCAGCAAGCTGGAAGGCAGCCAGAGAGGCTTAAAAGGCGAGAAGTTGCAAAATCACTCATCCTTAGCAATCGCGCAAAGCAAGACTAGGACCTTCGAGAGCGACACCACAATACAAAAGCGAATAACGGAGGATAATAACCTCTTAGCAAAATAGACATAAGCGCCGCAGCAAGACAGATGAAACATCGTTAATAATAAAGATTTGTTAATAAAACATTAACATTTAGAGCAATCCATAACTTATTTAAGCAATTAGCTAACAAATTTCCCGTCAGCCATGACCAATTGACCTTAATAAGCGGTTGTACCGTACTTTCTACGTTAGTTAGTTATCGGTACTAGTCACGATTCTGGTCTGGTGTCTGGGCATATTCATAGTAGTACCGTGCATTAGAGCTAGCTCAGGGTACAACCCCGAATCCTAACGGGAAGTATCGTTGTAGCGGAACCAACGGTAATACCGTTATGAGCGTTACTATTTTGTTGTTCTACTCTCCGGAGGAATGTGGGCCGGACAGCCATAGCTTCAGGGGCCGAACGCAATCGTATTTTTACACAGAAACAGGCCGAAGTCATGACTGTGTTAATCGGTATGAACAAAACATTTACTCAGTCGCGTGTCAACTTTTCTGGAAGCAAGACCACGCCGCTTTATTTGTATACCCTGATCCCATTAAAAATTAAAAATAGGGTATAATGGTTTTGTGCAAAAATATGTAACAGGCATAAGGAAGCATCTCCGACCCCATAAAGTATATATATTCTTGATCAGTATCAATAGCCGAGTCGATATAGCCATGTCCGTCTGTCTGTCCGTCTGTCTGTCCGTCTGACCGTCTGTCCGACCGTCTGTATGAACGCCTGTTTCTCAGAGACTACAAAAGCTAGAGACTTCATATTTTAAATATAAGTTCTCGTAGTGGCGGGACGATAAAAGTTTATCATTTTTTTTTCGATATCTCGTCCCGTTCAAAAGTTATCGATAATTAAAGATTCCAGAACAGTGTTTTTAAGTTATAGCTTAAAAGTTTTAAGAGGTAGAGGCACCAAATTTGGTACATGTATTCTCCTATAGCATACATTTCACTTTTTGGATACCTTCCCCCGATCTCACCGAAATAAAAAAACACGTAGTTTTAGAAGTATGACATAGTCATATGCCATCTTTATGTCCTAAAAATTTCATAACGTTCGGTCAATAAACAAAGAAGTTGCTTACGGTTCAATATAACAAAGTTTGGGCCCAATGGAAAATGAATAATCAAAGCAATTGATGACGCGAGCAGCCAGCAAATTGTGTTTTTATGGGTGTGTGTGTTTCTATGTATGAATGCAGATAAAGAATTATGAATGTAAGAACTGGGTTCAGGGTATCTCCTTGTCGGGCACTCTCGACTAGAACACTCTTACCTGTTTAACTAATTGAAACACCCACAAAAATTCATAAACTTGAGATGTAGAATTAAACTAGATGCCAAAGTCCAAGTGTCCATGGAGCCATAGCCATGACCAGCACTCGCAACCAAAGTTCTGCTACACATATACAAACAAAAGCTATTGGCTACGCGCGTCATACATTTGCTTTGCTTCTTCTTCTTCCTTTGGCCCCAAACTATGTTA
The DNA here is from genome assembly GCA_035045305.1 of Drosophila maculinotata. Lineage (NCBI taxonomy): Eukaryota > Metazoa > Arthropoda > Insecta > Diptera > Drosophilidae > Drosophila > Drosophila maculinotata. The sequence goes on along the minus strand of JAWNPD010000497.1, from coordinate 30,502 downwards.
CATTGAATCGTTAATAACTTCTTTGTTTATTTTCCGATCGTAATGCAATTTGTAGGACACAAAGATGGCATATAATTGTGAGACTATGTAAAATCCGAAGGTCATACCTCTTAAAATACGTATTTTTCGATGTCTTGGAGATCGGGAAAGGGTATCCAAAAAGTGAAATGCATTTAACCTTTGTATGCTATTGGAGAGTATATGTATAATATTTTGTGACTCTACGTCTTATAACTTTTAAGCTATACCTTAAAAGCACTGTTTTGGAAACTTAATTTATCGATAACTTTTGAAAGGATTGAGATATTGAAAAAAAAATGATGAGTTTGTTTAGAGCCGGCAGTACAGTAACTTAAACTCAAATATAAAGTTTCTAGCTTATGTGACTTTCAAGTTATGCACGAAAAACACTTGTCTGAAATCGATATTTATCGATAACTTTTGAACGGGATGAGATATCGAAAAAATGATAAACTTGTATTGACCCGGCACTACGAGAACTTATATTTCAAATATGAAGTCTCTAGCTTCTGTAGTCTCTGAGAAACAGGCGTTCATACAGACGGACGGACAGAAAGACGGACATGGCTATATCGACTCGGCTATTGATACTGATCAAGAATATATATACTTTATGGGGTCGGAGATGCTTTCTTATGCCTGTTACATACTTTTGCACAAAACCATTATACCCCTTTTTCCCATTTTTAATGGGATCAGGATATAAAAAGAATATGACAATGCAACCTTTAAAATTTATTTTCTTATTTAAATCAATATTTCTGACCGATTGTTCCGATTGAGCATGCCTCAACAATGTAAAAACTTATATTTCGAGACGGACAAAGGTATATCGACTCGTCTTGTCGTCGTGATCAAGAATATATGTATATCTACACTTTACGGGGTCGGAAAAATTTGTTTCTATGCGTTGAAAACTTCTGGCCAAATTTATAATACCCTCTGCAAGGGTATAGAAAGTGACTACCCAAACAATACAGCACATAACAGATACAGATGAAAGGTGCGGCTATTTTTCACACTATCGAAAAAGAAACATCGATGGTTATTGTGGCAAGAAAACCATCGATGGTATAGTGACTCGATAGATTCACGTCACTATTTCATAAGTCAAATGGTCAAGTCGACTCGTAGACACTTTGTGTCCCACTTTTAAATATAGTGGCCTCCTCGTGGTATTCTCCGGGTACTACGTCCAGTGTATATTTGGACTAGTAGCTAATTCGAGCGACGCAAGGGTCCTATGGGGTTACCTACCCCTTGGACCGACAACTGATGGTACAAATTTAAACACAATGCCTCGGATAGCTGACAATGGCTCAGTGAATTCTCCTACGGTTTCACGCCTAGGAGACCATCAGGGACGGAACGTAGATGCTAATGAGCAGAACATGTTTCCGTGTTGTGAATGTGGACGTTCTTTTAAGTCAAAGATCGGCCTCGGTGTTCACATGACGCATCAACACAAAGATAGGCAAGATGAGCTACGTCTGCGTGTTGATGTGAAAGCCAGATGGAGTGATGAAGAAGTGTCAATGATGGCGAGGAAGGAACTCGAGCTCACAGCAAATGGCGAGAGATTCATTAATAAAAAGCTAGCGGAAGTTTTTACTAACCGCAGCGTCGACTCGATTAAGAAGTTTCGACAGAGGGATATTTATAAAGCCAAAATCGAGCAGCTCAAGGGGCAAGCAGCTCATATCCCAGAAGCAAATGAATCTCCGACCATACAGCGCCGCCCTAGTTTAAGTGAACTCGGGGGATCTCCCTCATCACGGGCACTTCCAATCACTCCATCAATTCATTCGGACGAAATCCTCATGCGGACTCTTCAGGGGTTTACCCCTGTCGCTTGCAGAAGATCATGGAGAGTCGAGGTCTTGCAATCTATCATTGATGGAGCGCATGTCTCGGGCAAAGAAGCAACTCTCCAGCGCTTGTCCGTCTACCTCCTGGAATTATTTCCGAATCGGAACGAACGCCCCGTTCCGGCGAGAATGCACCGCCCGCAACCTCGCAATGGGAGACAACGTAGAAGACAGCAGTACGCTAGGGTTCAGCGTAACTGGGACAAGCACAAAGGTCGATGCATAAAGTCTTTGCTTGCAGGCCCCGACGAGTCGACAATGCCAAGCCAAAGAATAATGGAACCATATTGGAAGGAAGTTATGACACAGCCGAGCCCATCCTCATGCAGTAACGCCGTGCCCCACATGGGACACATGCTTGAGGGGGTATGGTCACCGATTACGTCTCGGGACCTACAAGTGCATAGTGTGCCATTAACTTCCTCTCCAGGGCCCGATGGAATCTCCCCGAAAACTGTCAGGAGTATTCCAAATGGTGTTATGCTTCGCATAATGAACCTAATTCTTTGGTGCGGCGAATTGCCCGGACTCTTCCGAATGGCCCGAACCATTTTCATCCCGAAAACGGTAAGGGCAAACCAACCGCAAGACTTCCGTCCGATATCGGTGATATCAGCAACAGAAGCAGAGCCAACAGCAACAACAGTAACAGCACCAGTGCCAGCAACAAAACCAGAACCAGCAGCAAAAGAACCAACAGCAACAGAAGTAACACAAACAACACCAGAACCAGCAGCAGCAACAACGCCAGCACCAGCAGCAGAACCAACAGCAACAACAGTTACAACACCAGTGCCAGCAGCAGCAAAGCCAACAGCAACAATACCAGAGCCAACAACAAAACCAGAACCAGCAGAAGAAGAACCAACAACAACATCATCATCGCCATTTGTAACATATTTTATTTTTCATATTTATTTTTTTATTGAAATCGACTGTCTATATTTGATGTGTTATCCTCTGTTTTCTGCCTTAAAATAATTGTAATTAATGTTTAATGTATGTATTAGTTTAAAGTACACTCTTAGTGAGGATAAAATACGAATTAATCAAAATTTAAAAACCCACTCACACACCAACGCGCACATAAGACACATTTCGATATTTCGATCTTAGCACGCTGCTTGGTCGCGCTGTTAAAAATTAACTGCGTGGTGAAAATGTCCTGACTAGAGCACAATAGAAAACAACCCAACATGAGACATCAGCAGATGACCAAGCAAATGCTAAAGGAGATCCTCGGTGACTACATAGAGAGGGAGGAGGTCATCACCATCGTCGATTCTGACGATTCAAACAACTATTAGATCTTCCATTGGATGTGTCAGTTGCGTTCTTCCATGCCCCTCACGATTGTGGGGGTCTCGGAATTCCATCGATTCGTTGGATAGCGCCGTTGCTTCGCATGAAGAGATTGGAGAGTCTCAAATGGCCTCACCTCGAGCAGTCCGAGGTGGCCATTTCCTTTCTTTCAACCGAACAACGGAAAGCCCGAGATAGGTGCAAGGCTGGAGTTAACGAGCTGTTATCACGTTCAAAGGTAGACGCGTACTGGGCGAACAGACTGTATTCTTCTGTTGATGGCAGCGGGCTACGTGAGGCGGGGCGTTACGCTCCGCAGCACGGGTGGGTAAGTCAACCCACGCGTTTGTTAAGTGGAAAAGCTTATATGGAAGGGATCAAACTGCGAATAAATGCCCTACCAACGCGGTCTCGTACCACGAGGGGAAGGCACGAAATGGGCCGGCAATGTCGTGCAGGATGTGATGCTCCCGAAACACTAAACCACATCTTGCAAAAGTGTCACCGTACGCATGGGAGGCGGGTGGCTAGACACAACGCCGTAGTCTCGTATCTTAAGCAGGGGCTTGAGAGAAAGGGCTACGACGTCACTGCTGAACCCAGTTTGCAGGGAGAGAACAGAATCTATAAGCCGGACCTGGTAGCTTCCAAACACAATCACACATATGTGATCGACGCCCAGATTGTGACAGACGGACTCGATCTAGACAAAGCTCACGAGAGCAAAGTCAAAATCTACGACAGACGGGACTTACACCAACGATTGCGGTTGGATAATTTGGCAAATGAGAACATCGAGGTCGTCTCCGCTACGCTGAACTGGAGGGGCATCTGGAGTTTTAGGTCTATTTCTAGGCTGAGAACCCTGGGTGTCCTAAACGCTGCTGACAGCAATGTCATCAGCGCCAGGGTGGTGTCAGCGGGGGTTTTTGGCTTTAAAACATTCATGTATCACGCAGGGTTTCATCGTGATGTTCATTAGTGACTATTTTGCGTTTCTCAAACAATGCTTGCTACCTTAGGCCAACATCTAAGCTCCTTTGGTTTTTCGTTACCACAGGTTGGATAGTTTTCCAAGAGTATTCAGTCACATGGCTCGGTGTGGAGTTGCGTTATCAACTGGGCGATGCTAAAAGCTGCAGATATGATAGTTATATCTCGCCTCTTACCAAGGGAAAATGTATGTCCGACAACATATATTTAATTAATCTCAAAGTGAATAAGTGTCGGGAGCATCAAATTGGTAATGCGCAGGTAGGTACATAATATAATTATGGACGACGAATGCTATATTGATGTCCCCTCTATAATCCTCAATAATGCTAAAGCTTAAAAAGGAGTCGATAAAAATGCCAGCAATTGCCGAAGAATGATGTTAAATATAAACGTGTACAGGACGTGGTCGGTACCGCCAATAATAATATCTTAAAATGTGGGATGCTTAATGATATTGCAATGGATCTAGATGACAGTGATGTATCCGCGAATAAAAAAATGCTTGATAATGTACTCCTTAGTGATAACACGCCAAAGGACGGACAGGATAACGCCATTCAAGTGCAGCAGCAACAGCAGTCAATACAGAAGTCTTAAGTTCCCACGCTGTTTTTGCCCAATGTCAAAGATATTCAGGAAATTAAGAGTAGACTGAATACTGCAGTGGGCATTACATACTCTGCGAGTATCCCAAGAAACAACAGATACGACAGTCTCAGCAAGGGTCTGACACATCTGTAACAGAGTGAGCAACAACAGCCAAAATGCAGATATCAGATTATCAAAAAGCAAAAGCAAGCCACTTCAGCAATCAAATAGCAATGGTGATTGCGCTCATATTCTGCAAACAATGAATACGTGCCATTCTAGAGTGCCATACAGCGAATCCTAACGTATTTTCTTCCGCCAGTGACCTCCAATTATGAATTGCACCAATATCACCACCAATGCCTCTACCAGCGGCGGAAAATATGCCAACTAGTTTAAAATTGCCTATTAGAATGCCGCTGGTATTAGATAGATATTATGATGATAATTGGAACAGGAATTCTGGAACGGATGCCCCTATTTCAATTAAAGGCTACTACACGTACACAGCAATGCGCTCACCTACTAATAACCGAAGCGGAGGAGTTGCCATCTTAATCAAGCAGGGTATTTTAATATATTGCCCTTTAATATTTGGAATTTGAATACATGCAATGCGCCCCGGTTGCTGTTGATCTGTCAAAAAATGAAACAATTATCATAGCACCTACATCTACATTGCCTACATCTATATAATTGGACTGCGGATAATTTTAACAAGTTACTTCTACATTTTGATAACCTGAATGGCTCTGGTTTCATCCTGGGTGGTGACTGGATTGCTAAAATATCTGGTGGTAATCCACGTGGCTGTAAAATAAAAGTAATATCCGAGCAACTGGTGGGGCCACCCACTTTTCATATACATAAAGGAATCGACCATCTGCTATCGATTTCGCCATCTACAGAATACCGGACATAAGACTGCGCACATTCTCTAGGGTAGACGTTGACTCGGATCATTTACCCATCCATATTGATCTGACTACTGGACAGGTAACCTCTAAGCTTACTGAAAATATTGAAATTCAGTCAGGGATGGATATTGAAGATGCGATCAATTTATGTACTTAAGACGAAATCCACCAACTTAACACTCCACGAGGCTGTCGGCTGGGCAATGGAGACACCTGTATACACCTTGAAATAAATGGGTTATACCAAGTGTCACCTGCCCATGTATACCCTAGGATACATAATATCCAAAATGGAAATCCAATCGAAGATGCAAATCGGGCTGGGATGTCAGGTCAGTGGAAGGCGTGACTGCTACCACCGGCGGGCACAGGAACTGGCAACCCTCTCTACGTGTCGCCAGCGGTCACACCTCAGATCTTGTCGAAGCAGGCCAGGTCTGTTAAAAAAGTGCTGCCAATAACCACAATTAAGGCCAGGATGACACGCACAGATGTCATGGTCGAATCAGACTCGAACTATTAATAATTATTAACATTAATAACTACCCATTCATTTGAACACTCATTTTAACACTCATTTTCTACTAAACACTAATTTTTTACTGAACACTCTTTTTCTTCTAAACACTCATTTTCTTTTTAGTTTAAACAATTTACTTTTGTTTACACCAAAGTTTTTTTTATTCAACATAAATTTAGACTAATAAACTTGAAACTCATTTAAATTACTGTTTAAATCAAAACTCAAGTTTTTATTTTTATAATTTTTTGATATTTCATTTTGTTGATATATAAACTTGAAACTCATTTAAATTACTGTTTAAATCAAAACTCGCAGTTTTTATTTTTATAATTTTTTGATATTTCATTTTTGTTGATATTTTTCCAATTTTTTAAACTTAAATTTGTGCAACTGTTTTCTTCATCTTGTTGACACTTTATTTAACATTTTTCGCTATTTAGCTTATTTTGTAATACATATTTTTTAAGGCATGATATTTTAACGAAACTTATTGGGCTCCCTGAGTCGATGAGGCAATCTTGCTCTTTCTATCAGTGCAGTGTGACACCTGATGTTCCAAACTTCCACATCCGTAGCATGCTCCTCGTTCGCGTCAAAGCTTACGACAGTTTCCTGCAAAATGGCCCAACGAATTGCAATTATAGCAGCGAGGCGGTGTACCTGAGTGGGCTGCTCCTTTTGTAGTTTTCGGTGTAATAAATCTCTTGGGTAGCATGATCTTCTCAAACGCCTGCAGCACGTGAAATGGAACTGCGAAGCATTGCATGTGCGCTTGTCTGCGTAAGTTGCCGTCTGGAATTCCCTCGATAATTCCGTCAATCAACTCGTCGTTGTCGACATTTATGCGTGAGGCCAAAGTCATCTTGTCGTTGAAGTACGTAGAAAAATCCTCGTTGTAAGTCCACAATCACGCCTCAAATTTGCGGCGAAGCAAAAGTTTGCTTTCTTCGGTGCGGAATGTAGCTTCCATGATGTTAAGAAGATGATCTACTGGCATCGACAAGTGTGCGCTTTCTGAATGCAGCCAGATTAAAGCTTTGTCCTTTAATTTGGACATTAGCAACATTCGCAATGTGTCGTCTGTTATTTTCTGCACTTGAAATTGCCTTCAGTTGTGAAATCCAACCGCTGACGTCACTGCTGCTGTCTGCAACGTTGCCATTAAAGTGTGGCAACATATCTCTAAGAATGCCTAGCAGCATGATGCTAGATTCGCTGTTAGTTGTTGGAGTTTCGTTGTCCGTTGCTTGCTCTTTCACGCTGTTTTCCTTGTGATTGTATTTCGTCATATTGATTTGCAGTTTAAGCACTTTTATTTGCAGTTTTAGCATTTCCATGTTCGTCTCAGTTTTGTTGATCATTGCTTTCTTCTCATCGTTTACTTCTTGCAATTGCTTGCGTTCGTTGATGTTGTCTGGTGCCGAAATTCCGATCCAGCTCTGCTGCGTCGTTTTCGTCAGGCGTCTGATAGGCGCCTTCAGCTTCTGCTAACGCAGCGTTGTTTTCGGTTGCGTAGTCTATTTCGTGGGCTTGGTCTATCTCTTTCTCGCCCATGTCGTCAAGTGGTGGGCATTCGCCTCTCTCTTCTGCTAGAACTGCATTTAGACGAGCTGCCATTGTAGATTTTGTACCGCTTTTGGACAATCCGAGGACGCCAAGCCAATTTCGCAATTGTGGTATTGAATAATCTTCTGGTCCGATTAAGTCATTCATAATTTGCTGGTTTTGTTTTATGAAATTGTTATTGGACGCCGGAGTAAAAAAAATTTGTTTTTCTTTTAATGGCACTTTTGATTTTATAAAATTGTTTATTGTTATTTAAAAGGCACTTTTGGATTTTTTTTCCCACTTCTGAATTTGTAGTAAGCTATTTCTTAGTATTATTTGTAGGTAAGCTGTTATTTAAAAGCACGTCCGTTTAGTTTCATGTACATACGCAGAATGTCTTTATTCGTTTGCTCATGTTAAACTTTTGTTAATTGTACATTTATGTTATGTGACCGCGAGATGCAACTGTGTACAACATTATTTAAATGTAAGGTTGCTTACTGTTTGGTGCGGTTTTCATGCCGGAGGTGTGATTGGGCCGTATTTTTTCGTGGATGAAATCGACCGTCACGTTACCGTCAATGGAGAGTGCTATCGTGGTATGTTGGAAGATTATTTGTGGCCAGAATTGGATGAACTTGACATCAACGATATGTGGTTTCAACAAGAGGGTGCCACTAGCCACACAGCACGCAATTGATTTATTGAAAGGCAATTCGGTGAACGTGTTATCTCGAGAAATGGCCCGGTCGATTGGTTCATGCGATCAAATCACAGGAATATGCCAACAAGCCAGTAACTTAAGACGAGCTCAGAAACAACATCCAACACGAAATTGCCAACGTTCCGGTCGAAATGTGTGGCAGAGTGGTGGAAAACTGGGTCCATATTACCGAAATCGAATTTCATTCATAAAATGTAATGCTTTGCAATACACCAACAATAAATTTTTTTTTGTTGTTTAATCAGCCTATTTAAAGGCTATAATACATTGATTTAACAAATGAACAATGACGACGACTTTAAGTCTGACATAATAAGTTTAAATTAAATTACAAACAAGTATAAACGTATATAACAAGATAACATATATATACATTAAATTTTGAAACAATTAGTTACGACATCCCTGCGTCTAGAGGTCGCTGGTGTGAAGGCGCTTTAGTCTTCTCCGCGTTGTGTTGGAGCCCAGGGAGCTGGCCAACGGATTGACATGGTTATGGAGCCGATCGTTGTATCGACTCGTATGTCGGTTAATCTGCTCCATCACCGTCGGTAGGCCGAAGTCACAGTGCAGCGTCCGGTCGCTTACAAATCTTGGAGCTCCAGAGATATCGTGGAGATACTAGATTCTGCAAAATCTGGATTTTACGAATCCATGATTTTGCAGCCGTGCCCCACAACGGAATGCCATAGGTCCATGTAGGCATGATTATGGATTTATAGATGAGCAACTTGTTACTCATGCTGAGCTTGCTGGATGGCTTCAGCAACCAGCTGAGTTTCTCCCTTTTAGATCTACACGCTGCTGCAGTTAACTGGATGTGTTTGCCCCAAGATAGTTTGCTGTCCAGGTACATACCCAGGTATCGAACATGGTTCTCCTAAGGTATGACCATGTTGTTGAGCCGGACGGTGGGACAGCCATGCTTGAGCGCAAAAGTGCAGTGCTGAGACTTGCTCCCATTGACGCAGATGTTCCACCGGTTGGCCCAAGCACTAAAGTCATCCAAAAACTTCTGAGTCTGCGCAGCATCACTCCTAGCGCTGGGGGAGTTGGCCAGGAACACGGTGTCATCTGCGTACGTGGCAAGCAGCGTGTTTACGGCTACTGGAACCGGCAAATCCGCGGTGTACAATGTGTACAGGACAGGCCCAAGGAGACTGCCCTGCGGTACACCCGCTCCAATGCGGCGGGCGCTTGATCGCTCGCCACTCACTTCGACCATAAACGAGCGGCCAAGCAGGTAAGACCTGAGCAGCAGATACTGCGCCGATGGGAGGAGGGACTAAATATTATTACTAAACAATAAATTTGAACTCAATATCTCAAATATTTCTGTGTTTATTAAGAGATAAAATTGTTATGTACCTAATGGAAAACCCATTACTTTATAAGGTGGGATATGCTTCCTTGTGTCCGTTGCATACTTTTGCACAAAACCATTATGCCATTTCAAATGGGATCATGATATAAAAAAGTATATTGAAAAAAAAAAACACGAACTCACCCACTTCCATCAAAACAAAGCCATAGAAGCCAAAGGAGTAACAGAGACTGGGAAGATGAGTAAAATTTTTTTTTTTTTATCCGGTAGCCGAATTCTTCATTGGCAGTACTTATACAAAAAGTATATAAAAAAAAACTGACACTCTTTTCATAGAGAAAACAGGACTAAAACATATGCAGATTCAAAAGTGCTCATCTGCACTTTCGATCAAAAACATGAATTTCTCCGAACTGACAAGAGTTGCGGATTGGCATCATATCATACACTCAGCAAGAGTGTAAGAGAACAACTTAAAATAAAAAATCAGCAGAGCAACCATAGAGCTCTGCTAACTGTAGAAGGCTGCTGCCAACCAAGTTAATACTTTTGTGCTATAACCGTTTGAGATTTGTAAGCGACCGAAATGATAAAAGGTTGTTGGTTGGTTTGCCCATACCTAGTGTTTCAATTGAATACTTTTAGGACCTTATATTGCTTATAGGTGGAAACAGATACTTTAGGATAATTATTCGCATTTAATCGTACTTCTGTAAGACATCTTCAAAACCATCCTAAAGAATAAAACGAGAGTAACCAAGCAAAGTAACTTTTGTAAGGATTCTTATTAGATTAGTGTTTCTTGTTAGATTCATCGAACATTCAACACCCACTTTTAGCTAATGTCGTTTGGTTTTTGAAAGTGCTCTTTGGCTCACCAGTTGCAAAATGGCAATTTCTCAACAGCAGCGCCTCCTTATATGGCCACATCGTATTGCAATCAATCAGCCAAATAAGGTCAAAATTGCGAGAAGGCAACCAAAACAAGGAACAAGTCGAGAGTGCCCGCTAGGAGATACACTGAACCCAGTTCTTACTGACATGGCGGGGTATCACCGGTCGTCAGATTTAAGAGCTCCTCACGCTCAAGGACACCGAGCGACTCAACTCAGTTGGGTACAACGCTGAAGCCCCGGAAAACTCGATAGCCCACGTCCCCGGAACGACACTTCAGGAGCCGACCGAAGACGAGGCCTCCATCAGCCTCGGAGCTATCGCAGTCGGAGCTGCAGATTGATGCAGGGGATTTGGAGGAGCTGTTCAGCTGGGTTGGACCTGGAGAATCGCTTATAGTGTGAGGACGAACGATTCCCCTAATGTTTTTGAATCTTACATATTATTATTAATCACTTTTTCTTGTATTTCTTAAAAACTAATTATTGAACATAAGTTTATATATATGAATACTACGCCCATGGAGGCCAACACACGAATCACAAAAAAAAACATATTTTATCCCTAGGCAGAGAACCATTTGTCTGTAGCATCTTACCACTAAGCATTCAACACATAGAGCCGTCAAATCGACTTAAAAGTGACTGCATAAAAAATTCTGACGGAGGATCCCATGAGAATTTCAAGTCGATTTGCGAAACAATAGCAAAGTTCAGAACGCTGGCACAGATAATACATATATGTATCAGTTCTCGATAGCAGCAACACATATCTACCCAATCCTTAGATCTATGAATGTGTGCGTGCATTTGTGTGCTTCTGTGGACATATCACAGCAATGTTCGCCGTTGCTAGTTTTCTGTTGTCGTTCGAGTTTGTTGGTAGAGACGGGGAGAGAGCGGCAAGCTTGATTTTTTAATTGCACTATCACGCACATTGTTTTTTATTTGCTGCTAATTTAAGGGCCCAGCTTAAGGCTTAAAATATTAAGGACCGTCACATTTATGAGTAATAATTGTAATAACTTTAAAAATCAGTTAAAATATTTATTTATAATTTTTATTTTATATATTATAATCAATTGTAGTAATTGTTTTTGATTTTTATTTTAAAAATTAGTTTCTTAATTATTTATTTTTATAAAAATCATTTATAAAACTCAGGTTTAATTTGTATTTACAAAAAAAATATTTAATTTGTTTGGATACCTTCCTCCGATCTCCCGCAAATCTAAAAACACGTATTTTGAGATTTATAACCTTCGGATTTAACATCTTTATGTCCTACAAATTTCATTAGGATCGGACATTAAATAAAGAAGTAATTTTCGATTAAATGTAACATAGTTTGGGGCCAAAGGAAGAAGAAGAAGCAAAGCAATTGTATGACGCGCGCAGCCAGCAGCTTGTGTTTGTGTTTTGATGTATGAATGCAGATAAAGAATTAAAGAATCGACTAGAGCACTCTTACCTGTTTATACTAATTGAAAAACCACCAAAAATTTATAAACTTGAGATGTAGAATTAAACTAGATGCCAAAGTCCAAGTGTCCATGGAGCCATAGCACTCGCAACCAAAGCTCTGCTACAGGTGATAACGAACCGCAGCGCTTCCAGTAGCTAATTTAGAGAGGAAAAGGTCGAACCTTGACGAAAATAAAGAGTATTCTTACGCACTATAATCGAGTTACACTGGCAACTCAAATCGTTAAAGGCTCAACTTCCAGCTAAAATGGAGGCGGAGAGCAATGCTGGCGGGCAGCACTGTCCCCCACCAGCGACAAAGCGCAGCCTTAGTCACCACGAATAGTGATGGAACAAATTGACGATGTCAACCTGTTGATACAAAGCATCAGCACAGTTACGGAGTCCAGTTTAGGGCCTCACTGCGTCATGGACGTCATGCGGCTTTACACCTTTCGTAGCATTGTCAGGTGGCTAGACGATGAGCAGGATGAATTTCACGATGCCAGCAGTTTGGACACTTGGCTAAATACTGCCGCAAGGCGCACATCTGTGTGAAATGTGCCGGAGAGCACCCTACGAACAATTGTACTTGGCCACGGATCGAGCTATGCACATTCTTTAACTGTGGACAGCAGCACCCTGCCAACTACTCAGGCTGCCCCAAATACGCGTTTTTGCAAAGCTCTAGGACCAGGCGTGGCGTGGAAGCCAGAAGCACTGCCAATGAGCGATCGGAGCCACGAGCACTCATTGGAGGCAGGTAGGTGGCCATTCCTCGAAGTAGCGTCTCCTATGCTGATATAGCAAAAGGCAGCGCACAACACAATCAGCAACAGAAATAGATACAGCAGCAGGGGCAAATCCTTAACTTGATCACTGCGCTCCAAGTACATCAGCAGGCCCCAAAATGATGCCGATGTGACTGTTGAACTGTATGTGCCAAACGCTTGGTATGGTATGGTTTGAATTAACAAAAAAAAACATACTGCCGTCAATATTGGCTTGCAAGTGGAATCCATTTTAGACAATTTCGGAATAACAAAAAAACAAATATACACCGTCACATCAGACAATGGGCAAAATATGATTAAAGCAGTGGAGCTCTTAAGCGAGAAGAATCGCCGTCTGGGAGTGAGAATCTGAATGAAGCGGCCCATGATTATGAAGTATTTGAAATGTAAAAGTAAACAGCATTTCTACCATAAAATGCGATGCTCATTTCCTCCTACTAGCGATCAAAGACTTTTTAAGCCGGAGCAACAGCAAGTGCATTATTGACAAAGCTTGTTGTTTGGCAAACATTTTTAGGACTCCGACTTAAAGATACCTAATGTTGAAGAAGCGATCCACTTTGAGAGACTTCTGTGTGAGCTATAGCAGTCCAAAAATGTATTGCCTACCCAATGGACCATATTAAATGACCTGGTAGACGCGTTACAGCCAGCCCTCATTACTACAAAAAAAATTGTTAGCTGAGCAGCTGTATTTTAGCGATTTTTACAAGTTCTGGATGGAGTTTAAACTTTCGCTTAAAGTTGAGGAAAGATGAAACTGCAAACTATTAGCCGTGAACCAGGAAAAACGAGAGGTCAGTCTTTTTGAAACACGACTCTGATTTCTAAAATTATTTGGATCCAAGAATCGGAGGATTTTGCAGGATCCAAGAACTCAGGGGATTTTGCAGAATGTCCCTTGCATACACAACGAATCATTTAAAGGTGTTGTTTTAACAGATGTACTCTCTGAAAGAAAAGGTAAATATAATGAGAAAAAAAAGCTACCTTCGGCGCTCCAAAGGTGGTTTACCCTTGCAGTTGCTTAACTTAATGAAACACTCTTGCTTATACAAAAAGAATATGACAATGCTAGACTAGTAGGTAATACGAGCGACGAATGGGTCCTATGGGGTAACCTACCCCTTGGACCGTCAACTGATGGTACAAATATTAGCACAATGCCTCGGATAGCTGACAATGACTCAGTGAATTCTTCTACGGCTTCACGCCTAAGGACCATCAGGGATGGAACGTAGATGCTAATGAGCAGAACATGTTTCCGTGTTTTGAATGTGGACGTTCTTTTAGGATAATGATCGGTCTTGGTGTTCACATGTCAAATCAGCACAAAGATAGGCAAGATGAGCTACGCCTGCGTGTTGATGTGAAAGCCAGATGGAATAAGGAAGAAGTGTCAATGATGGCGAGAAAGGAACTCGAGCTCCAAGCAAATGGCGAGAGGTTCATTAATAAGCGGAAGTATTTTCTTACCGCAGCGTCGACTCGCTCAAGAAGTTTCGACAGAGAGCTATTTATTAGACAAAAATCGAGTAGCTCTTATCACAGAAGCAAATGAATCTACGACAATACAGCGCCGCCCTAATTTAAGTGAACTCGTGGGATCTCTTTCAATATCACGGCCAGTTCCAATAACTTTATTAATTCATTCAGACGAAATTCTCATGCGGACTCTTCAGAGCTTTCCCCCCTGTCGATCGCAGATAACCGTGGAGAGTCGAGGTTTTGCAATCTATTATTAATGGAGCGCATCTACCTCGTGGAATTATTTCCGACTCAGAACGAACGCCCCGTCCTTCCCACAGATAGAAGTGCCGATAACGCGACAAAAGTCGACTAAGTCTTAATAAGAGACCACCATAGGCGGTCCGCATCATGCTTCATCGGGACCCTCGATGTTAGCAAAGCGTTCGACTCCGTGTCACACGCTGCGGTATTTAACACCCTAGCCGCTTATGGTGAACCAAAGGGCTTCGTCGACTATGTACGTATATTGTACATGGGATGTGGCACTTACTTAAAAGGTGGAGATTGGTGAACAGACGAATTCGTCCCTGCTCGAGGCGTCTTGTCCACGGTACTGTTCAATTTGATCATTGATCGATTGCTCAGGTCTCATTCCTGCGACATCGGTGTCAGTGTTGGACATGCCAAAACAAATGCAGCAGCGTTTGTAGGCGATTTGGTGACAATACAGCGCTGCCCTAATTTAAGTGAACTCGTGGGATCTCCTTCAATATTACGGCCAGTTCCAATCACTTTATTAATTCATTCAGACGAAATTCTCATGCGGACTCTTCAGAGCTTTCCCCCCTGTCGCTCGCAGATAACCGTGGAGAGTCGAGGTTTTGCAATCTATTATTAATGGAGCGCATCTACCTCGTGGAATTATTTCCGACTCAGAACGAACGCCCTGTTCCGGCGAGAACAATCCGCCCACAACCTCGCAATGGGAGACGTAAGCTAAAGTTCAGCGTAACTGGGACAAGCACAAAGGTCGATGCATAAAGTCTTTGCCAGCAGGTCCCGACTAGTCGACAATGCCAAACCAGAGAATAATGGAACCATATTGAAAGGAAGTTGTGACAGAGCCGAGCCCATCCTCTTGCAGTTACGCCGTGCCCCACATGGGACATATGCTTGAGGGGGTATGGTCACCGATTACGTCTCGGGACCTACAAGTGCATAATGTACCATTGACTTCCTCTCCAGGGCCCGATGGAATCTTCCCGAAAACTGTCAGGAGTATTCCAATGAACCTTATTCTTTGGTGCGGAGAACTGCCCGTACTCTTCCGAATGGCCCGAACCATTTTCATCCCGAAAACTGTAGGGACATCCCAACCGCAAGACTTTCGTCCGATATCGGTGATATCAGCAACAGAAGCAGAGCCAACAGCAACAACAGTAACAGCACCAGTGCCAGCAACAAAACCAGAACCAGCAAAAGAAGAACCAACAGCAACAGAAGTAACAAAAACAACACCAGAACCAGCAGGAGCAACAACGCCAGCACCAGCAGCAGAACCAACAGCAACAACAGTTACAACACCAGTGCCAGCAGCAGCAAAGCCAACAGCAACAACACCAGAGCCAACAACAAAATCAGAACCAGCAGAAGAAGACCCAGCAGAAGAAGAACCAACAACAACATCATCATCGCCATTTGTAACATATTTTATTTTTCATATTTATTTTTTTATTGAAATCGACTGTCTATATTTGATGTGTTATCCTCTGTTTTCTCATTAATGTTTAATATATCTATTAGTTTAAAGTACACTCTTAGTGAGGATAAAATACGAATTAATCAAAATGTAAAAACCCACTCACACACCAACTCGCACATAAGACACATTTCGATATTTCGATCTTAGCACGCTGCTTGGTCGCGCTGTTAAAAATTAACTGCGTGGTGAAAATGTCCTGACTAGAGCACAATAGAAAACAACCCAACATGAGACATCAGCAGATGACCAAGCAAATGCTAAAGGAGATCCTCGGTGACTACATAGAGAGGGAGGAGGTCATCACCATCGTCGATTCTGACGATTCAAACAACTATTAGATCTTCCATTGGATGCGTCAGTTGCGTTTTTTTATGCCCCTCACACTTATGGGGGTCTTGGAATTCCTTCGATTCGTTGGATAGCGCCGTTGCTTCGCATGAAGAGATTGAAGAGTCTCAAATGGCCTCTATTGATGACGCGCGTAGCAAGCAGCTTGTGTTTGTATATGTGTGTGTGTTTCTATGTGTGAATGCAGATAAAGAATTATGAATGTATGAACTGGGTTCAGGGTATCTCCTAGTCGGGCACTCTCGACTAGAGCACTCTTACTTGTTTATGTATATCCTATTTGCATTAACAAAACCTATTTTATTCCCAATATGAAAACATATATCTTCTTTTCTCTATGTTAGCATATCATGTCAACGCCAACAAAATAGAAGAAATCAAAATTAATTCTCTCTGATCTAAAAGATTAGTTGAAAAACTCAAAAAAAAACATGCCAATCCCAGTGGAACTCGTGTTTCTCAACGCCCAGCCTCCTTGGCAATATCTCTACGGACATTAATGACTCAGATGTGGAAGTCTGCTCTCCGGAGGGCGAAGAAGCCTTTGGTGCCGAGAATAAGCCCTTTAGTTGCCTCGTTCAGGGGGTAGCGAGAACTAAGAGAAATGCATCAAGATCTGTTTGGCTATTACACAAAGGTGTAGAGTTTTAAGAAAGTGTAAGCTGTACTAAATATAAGGCCACTAAAAATTAAGCTAACAAATTAAACTCCATGTTGTGGACAGGCTTCTTCGACTCACACTCCGTTGAGTGTTAACTTTATTCTTCTCTTCTCTATGTATACATTCATATCGATAGGTCATCGATATCCGTCTTACACAATATGACCTTACAATTATCAATTTACATACTGTCTTAACATAATTACTATTTATGTTAAGTACTATTTGCGTTTATTATATACATATGTATTTGTAATACTTAATTACTAATATTGCACCTACTTACTAATACAACCATACCTACTACTTCAATGTTTTGTACTACCTACGAATGCGAGCTAACATTTTAAACTATGGGAGCCATAAACAAGTAAGAGTGCTTTAGTCGAGAGTGCCCGACTATGATATACCCTGATCCAAGGTTTTACATTAATTGAAGTTATTTATCTGCATTCATTCATAGAAACACACACACATATACAAACAAAAGCTGCTGGCTACGCGCGTCATACATTTGCTTTGCTTCTTCTTCTTCCTTTGGCCCCAAACTATGTTACATTGAATCGTTAATAACTTCTTTGTTTATTGTCCGATCGTAATGAAATTTGTAGGACACAAAGATGGCATATAAATGTGAGACTATGTAAAATCCGAAGGTCATACAATTTAAAATACGGATATTCGATTTCTGGGAGATCGAGGAGGGGTATCCAAGGACCGAAATGTATTTAACCTCTGTATGCTATTGGAGAATATATGTACAAAATTTGGTGACTCTGACTCTTATAACTTATAAGATATACCTTAAAAACACTGTTCTTAATTTATCGATAACTTTTGAAAGGATTGAGATATCGAACAAAAATTTATGAGTTTGTGTCGAACCAGCAGTACAGTAACTTAAACATAAATATAAAGTTGCTAACTTTTATGACTTTCAAGTTATGCCCGAAAAACACTTGACTGGAATCGAAATTTATCGATAACTTTTGAACAGGATGACATATCGAAAAAAAATTATAAACTTGTATTGACCCGGCACTACGAGAACTTATATTTTTAATATGAAGTCTCTAGCTTTTGTAGTCTCTGAGAAACAGGCGTTCATACAGACGGACGGACAGACAGACGGACATGGCTATATCGACTCGGCTATTGATACTGATCAAGAATATTTGTACTTTATGGGGTCGGAGATGCTTCCTTATGCCTGTTACATACTTTTGCACAGAACCATTATAACCCTTTTTCCCATTTTTAATGGGATCAGGGTATAAAAAACCAGAACCAGCAGAAGACGATCCAACAACAACAACGTCATCGCCATTTGTAACAGCGCCGCTCTAATTTAAGTGAACTCGTGGGATCTCCTTCAATATCACGGACAGTTCCAATCACTTTATTATTTCATTCGGACGAAATTCTCATGCGGACTCTTAAGGGCTCGCAGATAACCGTGGAGAGTCGAGGTTTTGCAATCTATTATTAATGGAGCGCATCTATCCGTGGAATAATTTCCGACTCAGAACGAACGCCCCGTTCCGGCGAGAATGCACCGCCCACAACCTCGCAATGGGAGACACTAGAAGACAGCAGTAAGCTAGGGTTCAGCGTAACTGGGACAAGCACAAAGGTCGATGCATAAAGTCTTTGCTTGCAGGCCCCGACGAGTCGACAATGCCAAGCCAAAGAATAATGGAACCATATTGGAAGGAAGTTATGACACAGCCGAGCCCATCCTCATGCAGTAACGCCGTGCCCCACATGGGACACATGCTTGAGGGGGTATGGTCACCGATTACGTCTCGGGACCTACAAGTGCATAGTGTGCCATTAACTTCCTCTCCAGGGCCCGATGGAATCTCCCCGAAAACTGTCAGGAGTATTCCAAATGGTGTTATGCTTCGCATAATGAACCTAATTCTTTGGTGCGGCGAATTGCCCGGACTCTTCCGAATGGCCCGAACCATTTTCATCCCGAAAACGGTAAGGGCAAACCAACCGCAAGACTTCCGTCCGATATCGGTGCCCTCTGTAGTGGTTAGGCAACTCAATGCCATTTTGGCATCCCGATTGACTTCATCAATCAATTGGGATCCGCGTCAGCGGGGGTTCCTTCCCACAGATGGGTGCGCCGATAACGCGACAATAGTTGACTTAGTCTTGAGGGACCACCATAGGCGGTTCGCATCATGCTTCATCGGGACCCTCGATGTTAGCAAAGCATTTGACTCCGTGTCACACGCTGCGATATTTAACACCCTAACCGCTTATGGTGCCCAAAAGCTCTCCCCCCCCCCGCTTCGTCGACTACGTACGTAGATTGTACATGGGAGGTGGCACCTACTTCAAAGGTGGAGATTGGAGGTCAGAGGAATTCGTCCCTGCTCGAGGCGTCAAGCAGGGTGACCCTTTGTCCCCCGTACTGTTCAATTTGATCATTGATCGATTGCTCAGGTCTCTATCCTGCGACATCGGTGTCAGTGTTGGAAATGCCAAAACAAATGCAGCAGCGTTTGCAGACGATTTGGTACTGTTTGCTTCAACTCCAAAGGGGCTTCAGGCACTATTGGATACCACGGTGAACTTTTTGTCCACCGTTGGGCTTACCCTGAACGCTGACAAGTGTTTCACTGAAAGGGCCCCCCACAAAACCCCTTACCCCGGCCCCCAAAGTTTTCCCACCCCCCCCTACGTTCTCCCCAGGGAAAATCTCGGTATCCATTTCACTGCAGAGGGGAGGGCTCGTTATAATCCATCTGAGGACCTGGGTCCGAAGTTGGAGAGATTAACACAGTCCCCCCTCAAGCCTCAACAGAAATTGTTCGCCCTCAGGACTGTCCTACTACCACAACTCCATCACAAGCTAACCCTTGGGAGTGTGTCACTAGGCGTTCTGAGAAAGTGTGACAAGCTGGTACGATATACCGTCAGGAAGTGGTTAGTACTTCCATTGGATGTGTCAGGATGAAGAGCCAGCAGCAGCAGCAACAACAACAACAACAGAACCATCAGCAACAGAAGCAACAAAAACAACACCAGAACCAGCACCAGCAGCAGAGCCAGCACCAGCAGCAGAACCAACAGCAATAACAGCACCAGTGCCAGCAACAAAACCAGAACCAGCAGAAGAAGAACCAACAACATCATCGCCATTTGTAACATATTTTATTTTTCATATTAATTTTTTAAATGAAATCGACTTTATCCGTCTATATTTGATGTATGTGTAATCCTCTGTTCTCTGCTTTAAAATAATTGTAATTAATATTAAATATATGTATTAGTTTAAAGTACACTCTTAGAGAGGATAAAATACGAATTAATCAAAATGTAAAAACCCACTCACACACCAACGCGCACATAAGACACATTTCGATATTTCGATCTTAGCACGCTGCTTGGTCGCGCTGTTAAAAATTAACTGCGTGGTGAAAATGTCCTGACTAGAGCAAAATAGAAAACAACCCAACATGAGACATCAGCAGATGACCAAGCAAATGCTAAAGGAGATCCTGGGTGAATACATAGAGAGGGAGGAGGTCATCACCATCGTCGATTCTGACGATTCAAACAACTATTAGATCTTCCATTGGATGCGTCAGTTGCGTTTTTTTATGCCCCTCACACTTATGGGGGTCTTGGAATTCCTTCGATTCGTTGGATAGCGCCGTTGCTTCGCATGAAGAGATTGAATAGTCTCAAATGGCCTCACCTTGAACAATCAGAGGTGGCCATTTCCTTTCTCTCTGCAGAACAACGGAAGGCCCGAGATAGATGCAAGGCTGGAGTTAACGAACTGTTATCACGTTCAAAGGTAGACGCGAACTGGGCGAACTATCTACGTGAGGCGGGTCGGTATGCTCCGCAGCACAAGTGGGTAAGTCAACCCACGCGTTTGTTAAGTGGAAAAGCTTATATGGAAGGGATCGAATTGCGAATTAATGCAATGAATAATGCCAACGAGGTCTCGTAACACGTGGGGAAGGCATGAAATGGGCCGGCAATGTCGTGCAGTATGTGATGCTCCCGAAACACTAATCCACATCTTGCGAAAGTGTCACCGTACGCATGGGAGCGGGTGGCTAGACACAACGCCATGGTCTTGTATCTTAAGCAGGGTCTTGAGAGAAGGGGCTACGACGCCACTGCTGAACCCAGTTTGCAGGGCGAGAACAGAATATATAAGCGGGACCTGGTAGCTTCTAAACACAATCACACATATGTGATCGACGCTCAGATTCTGACAGACGGACACGATCTGGATAGAGTTCACGAGAGCCAAGTCGAAATCTACAACAGACGGAACTAACACCAAAGATTGCGATGGGATAATTTGGCTCATGAGGTTATCGAAGTTGTCTCCGCTACACTGAACTGGAGGGGCATCTGGAGTTTTAGGTCAATTCCTAGACTGAGAACGCTCGGTGTTCTAAACGCTGCTGACAGCAATAATATTAGCGCCAGGGTGGTGTCATGGGGTTCTTACGACCTCAAGACGTTTATCGTTATGTTCATTAGTGACTATTTTTGCGTTTCTCAAATAATGCTTGCTACCTAAGGCCAACATCTAAGCTCCTTTGGTTTTTCGTTACCACAGGTTGGATAGTTTTCCAAGATTATCCATTGAGGTAGGCCCCCTTGTGGGAGAACACCTACATCGCGGGTAGAGTCACATGGCTCGGTGTGGAGTTGCGTTATCAACAGGGCGATGCTAAAAGCTGCAGATATGATAGTTATATCTCGCCTCTTACCAAGGGAAAATTTAGGCTCAAAGTGAATAAGTGTCGGGAGCATCAAATTGGTAATGCGCAAGTACATAATATAATTATGGACGACGAATGCTATATTGATGTCCCCTCTATAATCCTCAATAATGCTAAAGCTTAAAAAGGAGTCGCTAAAAATGCCAGCAATGTAGTTGATACCTTAACAAATCTGACGCGTAAAGGATTGCTGTTGCCGAAGAATGATGTTAAATATAAATACGTATTTTTCGATTTAGAGAGGATTGAAGAAAGATATGAAAAAAAAAATTTTGTATTTTTGTATGCCTCTAGCTCTTATAGCTTTCAAGTTATACCCTAAAAACACTGGTCTGGAATCGAAATTTATCGATAACTTTTGAACGGGTTGAGATATCGAAAAAAAAGTTGAACTTGTATTGACCCGGCACTAGGAGAACCTATATTCCAAATATGAAGTCTCTAGCTTTTGTAGTCTCTAAAAACAGCGCGTTCATACAGACGGGCAGCCAGACGGACATGGCTAGATCGACTCGACTATTGATAGCGATCAATAATATATATACTTTATGGGGTCGGAGATGCTTCCTTATGCCTGTTACATACTTTTGCACAAATCCATTATACCCTTTTTTCCCATTTGAAATGGGATCAGGGTATAACAAGTAAGAGTGCTCTAGTCGAGAGTGCCCGACTAGGAGATACCCTGAACCCAGTTCTTACATTCATAATTCTTTATCTGCATTCATACACACACACACATATACAAACACAAGCTGCTGGCTACGCGCGCCATGCAATTGCTTTCCTTCTTGTTCTTCCTTAGGCCCCAAACTATGGTACATTGAACCGTTAATAACTTCTTTGTTTATTGTCTGATCGTAATGAAATTTGTAGGACACAAAGATGGCACGTGTTTTTCGAGTTCTGTGAGATCGGGGGAGGTTTCCAAAAAGTGTTAAATACAACCTCTATATGTATATATGTACCAAATTTGGTGACTCTACCTATTATAACTTTTGAGCTATACCCGAAAGACACTTGTTTGGAATCGAAATTTATCGATTACTTTTAAACGGGACGAGATATCGAGAAAAAAATGATAAACTTGTATTGTTCCGCCACTAAGAGAAATTATATTTCAAATATGAAGTCTCTAGCTTTTGTAGTCTCTGAGAAACAGGCGTTCATAAAGACGGACAGACGGACATGGCTAGATCGACTCGACTATTGATAGTGATCAATAATATATATACTTTATGGGGTCGGAGATGCTTCATTATGCCTGTTACATACTTTTACACAAAACCATTATACCATTTATTCCCATTTTTAATGGGATCAGGGTATACAAATGCAAATACAATTTAATAAGTGAAAGGAACGCATATTACGTCAATCAATTGTCTATACAAAATTAATTGGGAATAACCCCTTTTATCATCTGATCTGCTTCTTTTAATTAAGCATCATGCCTTATACTTATCTTATCTATATAGTGATATATCCATATTCCACTTATACTAAGCAGCCACATATATCATTCACACATTACTGTAAACACATCACCCATCATCCCCAAACTTTGGCGACAACAACGACAATGGTCAATCTGCCTAAAACGTAAACAGTCGTTCAAGCATAAACATAAACATAAACATAAACAAAGATCACGCCACTATCGTTGTTCCCACCAAATACGCTCCTACGCAACAAATGCGGACGTTGCACAAACTTCGGCTGACGCAATGTCAAATCATGAAGAGTAAGATCAAGAAGAGAATTGATCTAAGAGAATTTAGAAGCTCATGCAAAAGCCCAAAAAGCTCAAAGCCGAGGTTTCTTCAACGCCCACGCATCAACAGCCAATTGAATTCGATTTGATACGCAACCGATTAAGGTCGTAACGTGCAGCTGTATAAGATTATATTATTAACTTCAGTCTGTCTAAGAATTACTCCAAATATTGTAAAGTGTTTAAATAAAGATAAAGTTATATTTTTTTAATAAATCTTTTAAACCAAAACTCAATTGGCGCAACCGGTAGGATTACTAAAAAAAGTTTTAAACAGTTCGTGAAAAATAAATCAAATGATAACCACTAAAGTATCAACTTTTAAATTTATTGAAAATCCGACCATCTAATTAAAACAAAATAAAGTGATCCGCATTAGAACCAACGTGATCGTGAATAGTGACAATGGAATAAAAATAACAAATTATATGACGTTTCAATATTGTCCAACCATATTCATCACGACTAAAAAGTTCACTTAGTAATAAAATCACGAAAGAGGATTTTATTTAAAGACAAAAACATTCAAACAGTGAACAACTTTAAAACACAATAACAAAAAACACAACAAAAGATGACCCTTGAATTGTCAGAGCATCACTTAAGCCAGGCGTTGTCGCAGCTTAGATAAGTGCCTGCGTTCGACGGAGCAAATGAGATGCTGAGCGGATTCATAAGAAGAGTGGACTTTATTCTACAACTCTACCCGACACGAGACGTTCGTCAACACAGCGTGATGTTTGGCGCCATAGAAATGCAGCTGTTTGGAGAAGCCCAACGTGCATCACAAATTGCACAACCAAACACCTGGAATGAATTACGAAATATACTCATCGAGGAATTCAAAGTTCAAACACCATACGAAGAACTCTTAAGACGTTTATATAACACCAGTTATAATGGAAATCTACGTAAGTTTGTAGAAGACCTAGAGTCTAAGTCATTCATTATAACAAATAAGCTAACTTTAGAGAATATTCCTAACAATACATTGATCTATACAAATGCCATGCAGAACACTGTAAAAGATGTAATAAACAGGAAACTTCCTGATAGGCTCTATATGACTTTAGCCAGATATGATATAACAACAGTTTCAAAATTAAAACAAATAGCTCAGAGAGAGGGATTATATGAAAATAACGTGGTAGACAAACCAAAATTTAATAACAACCAAAATCAAAATTCAAATAACCGCAGGAATGGAGGAAATAATTACCAACAAAATCAAAACTTGCAAGTGACAAATTATAATAATTCAAAACAAAATCAACAAGATCAAAACTCGCAAGTGCCAAAACAACCTCAAAGTAACATAGAGCATCAACAAGAATTTAAATATAAATTGAATCAAGGTAGATACCAAAATCCCATAAATTATCAGCAGAACCAGGCATCTACAAGTGGAACTAACCCACCGATAAAAAGACAGCGTGATAGTACCAGTACTCAAATGAGAATGGATACATCCGAAAATTTTCATCTAGAAGCCTCGGATCAGGAACAGGAAGAAACGAATGAATTTAGATTAGATCATCTAAATTCAGAAGAAAAAGAAGAGTTAAAACAGGTTTTATTTGCGTTTAAAGATCTTCAGTACAAAGAAAGTGAAAATTTGACATTTACAAGTACAATCAGGCACTCAATTAAAACCAAACATGAAGATGCCATCTTCAGAAAACCGTATAAATATCCCCAATCATACGACTTAGAAGTAAATAGGCAGATCAGTGAAATGATGCAACAAGGGATTATTCGCAAGTCGAAATCGCCCTATTGCTCACCCATCTGGATTGTTCCTAAAAAAAGGACGCTTCAGGTAAAGAAAAATTCAGGATAGTCATAGACTACCGAAACCTCAACGAGATTACCGTTGACGATAAATTTCCCATCCCAATCATGGATGAAATACTAGACAAACTAGGAAGGTGTCAGTATTTCACCACGATTGACCTTGCTAAGGGTTTCCATCAAATTCAAATGGACCCTAGCTCAATACCTAAAACAGCGTTTTCAACTAAACATGGTCATTACGAATACACACGTATGCCATTTGGTTTAAAAAATGCCCCAGCAACATTTCAACGTTGCATGAACAATCTTTTTGAAGATTTAATTTACAAAAATTGTTTAGTTTATTTAGATGACATATTTGTCTATTCCACTTCATTGGAAGAACACGTTTTGTCTCTAAAAAAGGTATTCACAAAACTCAGAGAAGCCAATTTAAAATTACAATTGGACAAATGTGAGTTCATGAAGAAAGAAACAGACTTCCTCGGACATGTAGTCACAACCCAAGGCATTAAGCCAAATCCTAATAAAATAACTGCTATAATGAAATTCCCAATACCAAAAACACCTAAACAAGTTAAATCATTCCTAGGACTGTGTGGTTTTTATAGGAAATTTATACCCAATTTTGCAAAAATAGTAAAACCTATGACTCTAAGACTTAAAAAAGGAGCAACTATAAACATACAAGACCAAGATTACATCTCAGCGTTCGAGAAATTAAAAGTACTCATAACCTCAGATCCAATACTAATCTACCCCAACTTCGAGAAAAAATTCTCACTAACCACTGACGCAAGCAACTTTGCTATAGGCGCTGTTCTGTCACAGGATCACAAACCCATTTGTTATGCCAGTAGAACTCTAAACGACCACGAAGTTAACTACTCAGCAATAGAAAAGGAACTATATGCTATTGTTTGGGCCACTAAACATTTCAGGTCTTACCTCTTCGGTAGACAATTTGAAATTCTCAGTGACCATAAACCACTTGTTTGGTTGAGTAATATCAAAGAACCAAACATGAAGTTGCAAAGATGGAAAATTAAGCTAAATGAGTTTGATTATAACATCAAGTATTTGCCAGGTAAAGAAAATTATGTAGCGGACGCCTTATCAAGAATCAAAATAGAAGAAGTTTTGTTAGGAGAAAGTTCTAGCAGCGCAAGAGCAACAATACATAGCGCCCAAGAAGATAATCAAAGTTATATTCAAATAACAGAAAGGCCCCTTAATTATTACAACAGGCAGATA
Organism: Drosophila maculinotata; assembly: GCA_035045305.1. NCBI lineage: Eukaryota > Metazoa > Arthropoda > Insecta > Diptera > Drosophilidae > Drosophila > Drosophila maculinotata. The sequence goes on along the minus strand of JAWNPD010000497.1, from coordinate 3,711 downwards.
GAACTAATAAAAGGAAATGAAAACAAAGTTGAAACAACCCACTATTTCCACAAAACTAATATCAAAATAACTTACAAAGACATGTCAAACACTCACGCAAAAGAAATAATAAAAGAATACTTATGCACAAAAAAGAGTGTAATTTACTTTCACAACACAACAGACTTTTCAACATTCCAAAAAGCCTATTTGGAAATAATAAATCCAGATAATTTAACAAAAGTCATGAAATCAAGTAAAAAATTAATAGATTTACAAACATATGCAGAATTCAAAGAAATAATACTAAAGAAACATAAAGACTTACTACACCCAGGTATAGGGAAAACCATAAATTGGTTTAAAGAAAAATATTATTTTCCGGACCACCAAAATTTAATTCAAAATTTAATAAACGAATGCGAAATTTGTAACATTGCAAAAACTGAACACAGAAATACAAAACTAGAATTTGAAATTACCCCGGAAGTTAACAATATCAGAGAAAAGTACGTAATGGATTTTTACATGATAGGTAACAATCAATTTTTATCTTGCATCGATATATATTCAAAATTCGCAGCACTAATAGAAGTAAAAAGTAGAGACTGGTTAGAAGCCAAACGAGCTATTACTAAAATATTCAATGAAATGGGAAAACCCATAGAAATCAAGGCAGACAAAGATTCAGCTTTCATTTGTATTGCATTACAGACATGGTTAAAATCTGAAAATGTAAACATTAACATTACAACAAGCAAAACAGGCATTTCAGATATAGAAAGATTTCACAAAACAGTTAACGAAAAATTAAGAATCATCAATAGCGAGACAGATATTGAAAACAAAATAACCAAATTCGAAACAATTTTATACACATACAATCATAAAACAAAACACAAAACGACAAATAGAACACCAGCAGATATATTCATATATGCAGGAACACCCGAATATAATACACAAGCAAATAAAGTAAATCAAATAAACAACTTAAACAAAAAACGTAATAACTACGAAATAGACACGAAGTTTAGACAGTCTCCATTAGTAAAATCAAAAACAACTAACCCTTTTAAGAAAACAGGAGATTTAAGACAACTTTAAGACAACATTTCGAAGAAACCAATAGAGGAAGAAAAGTAACACATTATAAAGCAAAATTCAAAAAGAAAAAGGAAATGAATTCTAGTAAATACAATAATAATTCCAGATCAACAATCGAAAGCGACCAGGCACAATTATCACCAACATAAAATAGAGCACATTATAAAAACACTAATAATATTTATCATACACTATACCAAAGGACAGAGTATAGAAATAAATCCATTTCAAGCACCAAACGGTTACCTTATTTTTAAAACAGGTACTATAGATATTCCTTCAGATTACGAATATCATTTTCTAACAGTAAATATAACAAAAAGAGAACAAACATATAATAAACTAATTCAACAAGCGGAAGAATTTAAAAATTCAATTCAAATTCAATATTTAACAGAAAAATAAGACAGAGAAATAAACGGTATAAGAATAGTTAAACGCAGTAAAAGAGGTTTAGTAAACATTGTCGGAACAGCTTATAAATACCTATTCGGAACATTAAATCAAGACGACAAAGAAGAATTAGAAGGAAAAATAATTAAATTATCAGAAAATAGCGTCCAAGTAAATGAACTAAATGATATAATAAATACAATAAATAAAGGTTTTAAAACTATGAATGAATTGAATCAGGAAAAAGATAGAAGTAAGAAATTAGATATTCTTATATTTAATTTACAGCACTTTACTGAATATATAGAGGATATAGAATTAGGCATGCAACTTACTAGACTAGGCATATTTAATCCAAAACTATTAAAACATAACTACTTGTTACACGTTAACGCTGAAAAACTATTGAAAACAAAAACTTCCACTTGGTTAAAATCCGACACAAGTGAAATATTAATTATTTCCCACATTCCTCGTGAAATTATAAAAACACCTATTTTTCAAATAATCCCTTATCCCGATGAAAACAAAAATATTTTAACGGAAACTACAGATCAAAAATATTATATAGAAAATCAAAAAGCATTTGATAAAGATACTATGAAATTAATTACCAACGAATGTATAACAGGAATTTTAAATCAAATTACAACAGATTGTAAATATACCACAACACATAGAAATTTTCAAACTAATTATATAGAACCAAATATTGTAATTACATGGAATTTACCCAAAACAACACTTAATCAAAACTGCATGAACAAGGAAATTGTAATTGAAGGAAATAATATTATAAAAATTTATAACTGTTCACTACAATTAAACGAAATATCAATTATAAATTCTATGCTAGACTACACTCAAAATATTTATGTAAGCAACAATATAACTAAATTAAAGCCATTATCATATATCCAAACAAAAAAGATCATAGAAAAACATACCAAATATTATAACGAATTTCAAATAATAAGCGCAACAACATTTATAATTACCATAATTGGCTTAATATTGTACTTAATTTATAAGTTTAAAAGTTTGCCACATAAATTAATCATTAAATATAAGAAACCTAACATACAAGAGACACCCATAGAACCAATCGATATAACAGGCAAACTTAAAGAAAACCCCATATTGTATCAAAAAATAGTCACCTGAGGACAGGCAAAGTTCTAAAGGTTGGGGGAGTGATATATCCATATTCCACTTATACTAAGCAGCCACATATATCATACACACAATACTGTAAACACATCACCCATCATCCCCAAACTTTGGCGACAACAACGACAATGGTCAATCTGCCTAAAACGTAAACAGTCGTTCAAGCATAAACATAAACATAAACATAAACAAAGATCACGCCACTATCGTTGTTCCCACCAAATACGCTCCTACGCAACAAATGCGGATGTTGCACAAACTTCGGCTGACGCAATGTCAAATCATGAAGAGTAAGATCAAGAAGAGAATTGATCTAAGAGAATTTAGAAGCTCATGCAAAAGCCCAAAAAGCTCAAAGCCGAGGTTTCTTCAACGCCCACGCATCAACAGCCAATTGAGTTCGATTTGATACGCAACCGATTAAGGTCGTAACGTGCAGCTGTATAAGATTATATTATTAACTTCAGTCTGTCTAAGAATTACTCCAAATATTGTAAAGTGTTTAAATAAAGATAAAATTATATTTTTTTAATAAATCTTTTAAACCAAAACTCAATTATATATATGTTTAAAACAGCTCGTACTGATTGGTGATGGTGTCAATGCAGGGCCTAAACCATAAAAGCTAGAGAGCTGAAATTTTCAAAGTAGTTTTCTCTTAGTCTGAAAGTGCGTACTAAGAAGCGATTTTCTATACGCAAGCTCGGAAAATGAGGAAAAACCGTTGTATGCAACTTTTTCGGTTTTAATCCGATTAGGTTCAAACTTATTTTCAAACATCATTATAAAAATTCATTAAAAACTGTTTACCGATTTTTTGGAAAATGCACCCCCCTGGGAGGAAAATGGAGGGTCAAGGTTGTATGGGCAAAAATTAATTTTCATCCGATTTTCTTCAAACATATTTTCGATGCTCTACAAAACAAAATATTAACAATGTGATTTTCAAATTTTGGAAAATCGACCACCAAAGTCGGAAAATGCTGGGAAAACTTTTGTTTGAAACTGTTTTGATTTTCAGCCGATCAGCTTCAAACTCATCATCAAACACATACACATACA